>JTDE01020924.1:17973-30702 GCA_014338405.1 Paragonimus skrjabini miyazakii
CGATGAGCTGTCATCTCACTTAATGTCTCCAGTCACCGACTCTCTGAGTCAGGAAGGCCCCAGCCCGGAAGACGAACCCGACCTACAGTGACCAACCCCTTCGTGAACGACTTCATTTGTCTGCGTCAGATCATCACCTGTCTACCTCGCACCTTGCGCCAATCGACTGCAGCGTCGGCAAACAATGCTCGGTGTGGCAAACGACTAGCTGGCATTCTTAGTACATGGCCTAACCATCTAAGTCTGTGCAAGTGTAAGGATTGAACGAAAGAACTCGTTTACCAATCAGTGCCAAACACCCGCTTCTTAACCTCCTCGTTGCTTACTCGCTGGTGCCACCGGATACGAGCGATTAACATCGGTGGTCAAATACCTGAAGACGGTTCACGTCTTGTACCCTGAGGGGCCATGTTTTGCAGTCGTGAAGTAATACAGCCCTCACTGTCGCCCTATATACGCGACCTATCACCATCAGAGAGATACCTCTTTGTCGTCAGATTTATGCTAGATAAGCGAACACCTCCTTAGCCTTGGAGATACACGCTTCTATTTCATTCCCTGTACCGCCACCGCCGCTTATTTAGCTTCTCAATTACAAAAACCGGTCAAAAACTGCCATGGTTTCATTATCTAACGATCAGTCAGCGTAATCTCAGCAATCCTGCAGAAGCGCTTCATACCTTGAGGCTGTAAAGCGCATTACGAAGTAATCAGCAGGACGCGAAATGGCGTGTCAAACAGCAACACATTGTTGTCAGCATAATCAAGATCATTCAGTCTTCCACCAAGTGGGAGACCCACGCCGGCATCTCGTGACTGCCGGGGACAATTCCCCATACCGCCCATATGTCGTCCATCATAAAACTAAACAGAAGTGGTAAAAGAGGACAGCCTTGACGTACGCTGCTCCTGGTGCTTAAACTGTCGGACACTTCACCGTAAACCCTAACCTGAGCTGAGGTATGGGAATAAAACGCTGACAGTATGTTCACATGCTCGATCAGTACATCTTTGCGTTTAAGCGACTGTAAAAGTGTAGATCGATCCAGCGAATCGAACGCACCTTTATAGTCGAGGAATACGGCGATTGTTGGCCGGCGGTACACATGACGCTGCTTCAGTATTTGACGAAGTGTAAAAATGTGATCTATACGTCGCCGCCCAAATTGAAATCCTGCCTGTTTTTCCCTAATGTTTACCTCCCGAACTACAGTGAGTTGATGAGGTATAATGACTGAGGTCAAACTAATTCCCGTTTGATTTTCGCAGGAGCTTCTAATAGATTTCTGGAATTTGGGGACTATTATCGAGTGACCCCAACACTGAGAGATGGCTTCCGTCGTCCGTACAAATTGAACCAACTGAGTCAAAGCCACTACTAACTACTACTTATTCCAATCAAGAAATCCCTCCAGTCCAATTTCATTATATCCTTTACTTTTTGATAAGTTTGTCCACTTCTCGTTCTTGATAACTCTTCATGACTTGCATCACGGTTGTCTCTTTCCGGTGACATCCACTCTCTCAAATGCACATGACAGCTTCTTTTCACCATCCCATCCACATCAACATCGTGTGGCCTATGCTCACGATCATTCACCACCACACCACGTGTCCACTGTCCCGGGTTCTCAGGCACAAACTGGACCCATATCTTATCTCCTGGTTCAAAGCTTGCAAGTTTCCAAGCGCCACGATCATAGTACATTTTTTGTTGTATTCTGCGTCGTTGTAAGCTCTCCTGAACATTTGGCTTGTCTGATATGTCATAGCGTAACAGTTCAGATGCCACCGACAATTTTGTCCGCGTCCTTCTCTCAAACATTCGCTTCGTCGCACTGTATCCCATAGTTCTATTCGGCGTTTTCCTTCTTTCCAGAAGCATTAGATACGGGTCTTCTCCTGACTCTTGAGCAATCTGTAGTAGTCTTTTGGCAGCCTTAACTGCCACTTCGGTCTTCTCATTTGCCTGATTGTGGTATGGGCTGGTTGTTCGATGTGGAAACTTTCATTTATCTGCAGACGCGTTGAATTCAGCACACACAAACTGAGGACTATTCTCAGGGAAAGACGCGTCCGATATTGCATAGCAAACGAGGTGAGCGCGCAGTTCGTCGGCGACTGCACCTGCGGTGGTACTTCTTAGCCAGTCGATTTCAAAATAGTCCACCGTAACCAGGTACTGTTTCCCGCCGTGTTTGAATAAATCGACCGCAGCTAATTGCCAAAGTCTTTCCGGAAGTTCTCTCAGCAGCGTCGTCTTCATCACTTGATTTGAATTGTGCCTTCTGCAAATTTCACACTTCCTCATGTAAACCTTTGTCTTACTGGACATGCCTGTCCGAAAGTAAAGTCCCTTTGCTCTGCAGACACAGCTGTTCACCCAATCATGTGTCACATGGACTCGTTCAGTGAACTTGTGCTGCATATCCTTTGGGATGACTGTCCTCTCTCCTTTAAAAGTTATCCCCTCTTCTTGGGCCAACAGATCGCGGTCCTTGAAAACTGCTACTAGTTCTGGAAGATTCTTTTATCTTGCGGCCAGCCATCTTTTATAACACGAGTCAGATTCCGAAGTATTTGATGCTTTTCCGTCGCATCCTTCAGCTCCATCATCTTGTCCATCGATACCATCCTGTAGTCCACTGATACGATCGTCTCGAACTCAGGATCTTCCGTCACAACACCGGGTATATAAGTACGAAAGAGAGTATCCGCGATGTTCAGTTGGTCTCCGGGTTGCTAGACTAGCTCACAGTCGTATTTTTGCACCCCGATCATCATCCGTTGTAGACGTCGGGGTGCAGCACTCAGTGGCTCCTTCACTAATGTAATCAAAGGTTTGTGGTCTGTTTGTACCACTGTCTTTCTTTCGAATGTGTACGCGCCGAAACGTACCGGATCAAAAACCACTGCCGTTATTTCCTTTTCGATTTATACTTAGTTTCGTTCCGCAATCGAAAGGCCTCAGCTTCTGTAGTCAGTCAGTCTCCCTTGTTGTATTAGAAACTCCAAAGTCTAACTCACTGCTGTCGCAGTGGATTACCATAGAAAGCTCAGGATTATTTCGCAATACCGGGGCTGTTGAAATCAACCCTTATATCTCGTCAAACGCTGATCGTTGCGCTTTGCCCCACATCCATGCGACTCCTTTGAGTAACTTGTCAAATTAGACGCATTGTGTCGGCCAACTTTGAATGAAATCGACTCATGTAATTGGTCGTCATTTAAACGTGAAGCTGCTTTGGTATCTTTGATGGGCGGCATATTCTGGATCACATTCACCTTGTCTGGATCGACCTTCAGAAGTGAGTAAGTTGTCATGAAACGTCACTTTTGTCGCTCGAAAAACAACCTTATCGCGTGATAGCGCTATTCCTTGCGATGTGCACCGTTTTTGAAAGGCCGCAAGGTTCCGATCGTGCTCGGTACTCGTGCTTCCATATATCAGCACATCGTCAGCGACACAAGTGGTTCCATCGAGTTTATCAAGCGCCCGAATAAGACGTTTCTGGACACTTTTAATCCAAAAGGTAAACGCAGCCACCGAAACCTACCAAAAGGGTTGCCAAACGTAGTCAGATAGCTGGATTCTTCATCCAGCACCAGCTGCCACTACGCGGAAGATAAATCACTTTTCGTAAAAAACGGGATTGGTTTAATTCGGGCAAAATATCGTCCAGAGTCGACAACCTGTATCGTTCCCTTCGGGGTACAGCATTCAGTGGCCTGGGGTCAAGGCACACACGAATACCGCCAGATTTCTTTAACGTTATTGCAACCTGACTGCCACGGTTGGTAGGTCTATCTACTGGCGCTACAACTTTAAGCTCGAGCAAACGATTCAACTCATCCTTAAATTTCTCACGGATGGCTAACGGAATTTACCTGGGTAGTAACGCAACCGGTACGGTGTTCTCGACTACAGAAAGACTAACAGTATCTGACATACAACCTAAAACGGAATCAAACACCAGAGAATACTGATCAAACAGTTGGGGCATTTCTAACACGAAAAAAAATTGTCATCACGGAAAGTCACAGTCCGTTGTCTAAATGGCATCTAATCCGATAATTGGTGTCGAATCTCCCTCCACAACAAAAAAATCAAATACATAAGATTTGCCATTCTTCGGATTTCTGATCGACACACTTACTTTTCCCAACACTTGCCTTTTTGATCCATTCTGCATTCGCGGTTGCGTATTGTACGGCTCCACGACTGACGTTTAAAGATATCCTGCTAGTATAACATTGATGGATGCGCCCGAATCCAACTGCCATCGGCGTCGTTTGTCTGCAATAAGAAGTTCAGCGTAAACCTTTCTTGATCCAAATGCATCTCGAACACCATTCAGTATTTGCTAGGCCCCTGACTCCTCAATGGTCAGTCTGACGGATGGGGACTTGCACTGCTTGGCGAAATGGTTCTTCTGTCGTTCATGGTGTCCACCGCAAAATAGGCAGGGGTATACTGCAAGCCTGTCTCGTGCTCGGCTGATCCTGTTGAGCTCCGTTCCATTTTCACTGTCAAGGTCCTTGATTTTCTGCTCCGCAGCCGCTTTGCTGTTGCAAATGTCATCACACTGGGCAAGTGTTAACTGCCTCATTCTCAGCAGTCTCCTGGTCATTGCAGCGTCCTGAACACCAGGAACCATTCTATCACGTACGAGACTGTCTTTCATGCACTTGCAAAAATTGCAGGTCTTAGCCAGCTCCTTCAGTGCTGTCATATACTGATCGATCGATTCTCCTTAACAACGGTTACTTTGAAAGAAACGGAAACGTTCAAAAATTTTGTTTGCCTGCCCGAGACAGTATTCTTCGAATCTATTGATCACTGTGCTCAGGTCGTTCTTACCTTCGTCGTCAGCAAAAATCAAATTCGTCAGGATCTGTCTGTTTCCGTCACCAGCAAAGTGCCGGAACATCGCCAGTTGATATTCATTCGATCGTTGGGACAAACTGCTAAATACTGCAAAATCATCAAAGTTTTGCCTCCACATTCGCCGTGCCTCTGTAAATCGGCTGCTGTTCATCACGTTCAACTGCTCAGAAGGAACAATTGCAAACGTACTCGATGAACTGTCTTGGAAGCTGCATGTTGGCTTCTTTTTGTTCTCTGACACCATGTCGCGTACTTTGCAGATCAGGAATCTGAGCAGCATTAAGCAATCTCAATTTACTGAGAGAAAACAACAGCTTCTTATAGAACTACAGTGTTTGCGGCTGCTATTAAGTGACAGGCCCCCTCATGTTTTGATTGGCCAGTTTTTTTGCTGTGTTGTTCCACTACATTGCATCTGGCAACTGGATTGTTTGAAACAGGTACGCATTCAACAGCAGTTAATCGCCGTCTATGATTGGTTGGGGCCAGTTCGACTTTAATTCCGACTGCAGCAGTTTGTGTGCGAGCACCGATTGGCTGAACTTTCTCCAATCAGAAACCGCTTCAGTCCAATTTCATTACACTTCCCATCTATTTTTAAAAGTGACGGCACGAGATCATCTGGGCTAGCAGCCCTGTTACGATTGAGAGCCGAAAGGCTATTGCGAACCTCACTCTCAATGGGTGGTTCCAAATCTATTGACCAGGGTGCTGTATCACATGTTTATGGCGGCAACACAACAGAAGCAGGAGACCAACTAAACTGACTCTCAGAGTGTTCCGCTCAACCCCCTAACCTTCTGGACTTATTATAAACGAGTGTACCATCTGCCTAGCCGATGGCTTCACTTACAGACGGTTGCCTGAGCTCAGTAGCACGGATCACCTTAAAGAATTCGCCGGTGCTCCCTGAGGAAAAAGCGGTTTCCATTTCCCTAGCTTTTTCCGCTAACCAAACCTCACGATGAGCCTTTAGATTACGTTTCAGTTTCCTATGGATCTCTTCTAGACTTATTATGTGAACTACCAGGAAGAACCTTTCGTCTGAAATCAAACAACTCCAAGGATTCCTCCGAGATCCAATGTCTGCTTAATCCGTTTACTTCTGTGCGGCATGCTACAATACAATGCACCTGTCTTCTGAATGGCTTGTGAAATTTGAGTACAACAGCTATTAAGATCTTCTGGGTGAGTACAACTAAGGCAGCTTTCTAAGCTGCCTTAGTAAAGCCATTTTCTCAGCCTCTAGTCGTTGCCAAGCAAAAGTAAGAACGAAACGACAACGTACCAACGCATTATCTGAATCTAACAATGTGTTCCAATAAGAACGACAGTCCTTAATCAAACCATGCCACCTATAACCAACGGCTATGTAGTCTATCTGAGACTAGGTCTGATTTTAAAGAGGTGGACACACAGTATAGCATCGACGTGTACGATGCCTAAAACTAGTGCTGGCTAGGAATAGCTTATGCTCAACGCACAGCTGTAGCAGTCGCCCGCTATTATCCGAGCAATGTGAAGCTACCCCAAACCTGCCACCTAAACGAGATTCGGTTTCACCAAGGCGATCGACCTGAGCATTCATATCTCTGGCCAGAACGACTATATCAGAGCCACATGTCGACCAAAGGAGAGCGGTCAGACCCAAGTAAATTGCATGCATGACGCCGACGTCACTACAGTCAGTTGGAGCGTAAACAGACACAATGAATATATTTCTGAAAGTGTTGCATCTAGACCTGGCCTTAACACAACCCGCCAAGCGGATGGCACAAAGTCTACTGTTAACAGCAATCCAATCTATTAATACGGCTTCAGCCGTCGTGCTGAATAGTATACCTAGCCTTACCTGTAACGGCAGCTGTGGAGTCACCCGAAGCGTAAAACCCGTATTGGACAGACAATGAGGGTGCTGTTAGTTCCAAATGCGGACTGCTGTCCTGGATTCTAGTCTCTGAGATACAGCAGACATCGACATGCAACGAGTCTAACGTTCATGCGAGAGCAGCCTGTTGACCTATCTGCTTTAGGGTGCGAACGTTGAAAGCACTTATGTTAATTCGCTGTCTAGGTCAAAGCATGGGACGAGGAAGGCCTGGGGCTGAGTGATGAGATGGGATTTACCAGTACAGTGTTACTATGATTAGCTGTATTTGTTGCGGGACCTGCAGAAATGGAGGTCCAGAGGGGCCTGTGGCAGTTAAGCATCAGTGTGAATCACTGATGTATTGCTGTCTGTGATGATGATGATGATGATGAGAGCTAAATTTGATTGAACAGTGGGAGAGGGGTCAGAAGTAACATTTTCGCCTATCCACCCTGCTGTATGCACCAAATAGGGCTACCCGGTTTACACTGCGAGATGGCCGGTGGAACCAACAACATTGATTATTCATGATTGTGTGTGGACTGAGATACCGCCAGGACGCCCAGATATAGAGAGGAGAACGATCAGGGTTCTAAGCCCAAGCCTTTGTCTCAAAAGCCTGTACCGCAAGGCAGCGGGTGGGCGGCAGTGTACCAGGACTGGTACATTTTTCAGAAAAAGATGCCAACCGTCTTCCAAGCCTAACCTGGAGGACCAGGAGACTGGTTTGTCAGACGTCTATCAACTGGCTTGACTGTTATGAGTGATTATCGGTGTGGTGGCCACACTGTCCAGTTTAGCCCAAAAGGTCATCGAGACGCACAAGCCGTCACATCGTGTCAAGGTCCAGTATCGTTGTGGCAGACTGTGTAGTAATAAAACCATGCCAACTGATTGTTCCTCCTCAGAAGGGGAAGAGCCTCATCGTCATAGATTTTATAGTGCAATAATTGGTATGTGTTTCTTATGTTAACCAACCACAGACAGTTGTGTAAGATGCAGACAACCACATAAGTGCGGTGGGAATTGGCCGGTCGTTCCGTGTAACCAACAAGTTGCCCACTCTAATGTGCTGGTGCGCTTTCTCTATCTCCACATCGAATTGCACGCTTGCTCCGACAAGTAGGTGATGAACAGAACTGTACACCTTTAGACAACTGCGGTAGCGTAATTCGTTTTCCAGTTCATTCGTGTATGTTTGTTTTTCGTTATCCAGTTCCGTCTGCCCGTTTGACTTGGGTATATTCTGTGCACGTACGCGCTCAAAGCACTTTTACTGGTTACTCCGAACAAGCGATCCGCTACACTGGTGACCTGTCGAAAGTGTTCTGTTCTGCTTTCATTTTAGAAACTTCGTGGCTATTCATCTGGATTCCCTCATTGACAAATATCATCTGCTATGGTAAGCACTACGTGAATCATTTAGTACCCCAGCTGTCCATATTTTCTATCAAAGTGAACCTAAATTTTGACATATTCAATCTGTTTTGAAATATAGTGTGCACTTTTTCAGTGTATTTGTAGGACTTCCTAGTTTGTATCTGTCACGAGCATCTTTTTCATACGTTTCTGTTGACTGTAGAACTGAATTTAATGATTTGTTTGTGCTGTAAATGTATCGTGTGTTTTGATAGTGATTTCCGCTTGGAATAGCCCTTGGTACTTTTATCTGTAACCCTCTGTTTCGAAGGAAACTCTATATGTTCGTCTTTACTCGAGAGAGTATAATATGTGCGTTTATATATATATATATATATATATATATATATATATATATAGCGAACCCGTCACATAGGTGCAGTCGCGGTGGGGTAAATGGTTTCAATGTCACGGTAGCGAGATTGATTGTGTCACCACTTTTTGCTAACACAGAGCCGATGTGTGACGCTCGATTAACAGCACTTCAGCAAACGCTAAAATTTTGAGGATGCGATTGTATGAGAGGGCCATAAATAAATTGGCGGGCCAGTCAAATGACCTGTCGCATTTCAGTACTACGCAGTCGAAGACGCCGGATTTCTGTTCGCGTGCCGACATACCCCCCCGCATTGAGTCATTGTCTGCACTGATCAGTTGAAGGCGTGTTCCACTTTCTTCTGTCACAAGTTTCGGTCCATTCTGCCAACGTATGCATCACCGCAATTGTAGATTAGTTGACGGATAACATGCGAGGCAAAGTTTTCTGAGTAGTAACGATCAGGATAGTTGGAACTTCGAGTACACTTCGTTGAATTAATATTGCATCTACTATGCGAGGTAGCTCACGTTGTGCGACTAGGTTTGGTGAACCTTATTGAGCAAGGACTGGTTGAGTCTAACCTCTACTGTATGCGTTTCACTTACAACTCAGTTGCCCCACTAATTACTCAACATCCAATACAGTAAGTCTACACTCGCTTGAATGAGAACTGAATCACTTTGGTTAAGGAAGATTGCTCTAGACCTCAGCAGGTAGCCAGGGAAGTGGGCCTGTCGGGACAAGATCGTTAATATTACCTATATGGGTATGTGGAAAGACCGATAGATGCGGAACTTTGAGGATACCCCCACAGGATGAGATATAGAGCATATCTTCGCCTGTTCAGCCTGCTGTGTGTAACAAATAGAGGAGTTCGGTTCACAGTGCATGGCTACCGATTCAATCGCCTGCGGTAAGTGGTTGTGTGTGGATTATAATACTGTCAAAGCGCCTAGACCAAGACAAGAGGATTGTTAGGATTCTCAATCAGAATTCATGATCCAAGATCCCAGACCGCAAAACAGAAGTTGAGCTGAAGTGAATTCTAACCGGTGTCCCCATCAGTTCTACTCGCGACCAGAAACAAGTCATTGTGTCAGACTTTCACCTACGAGTCACCTTGGTGTGTGTTACTTTCATGAGTTAACCTCCACTCGATTAGTTTAGCTTAATGGGTTGTCAAGTAATGAAACTACCAATTCGTGTTGAGGTTCAGTTTGTTTACTCTGTGAGCAGCGTAGTATTACGGTAGTATGTATTTTGGTGATAGCACGAATTCGGTGTTGCGTAACTCGCTGTCAAGTACAGGGCCACGTTCCAAAAGTATCTCTTGAGTGACCTATGAAGTGTGCCATTTGCTGAACTAATTGGAGTCATGAAAACTAAACGTGAAATCGTTTATTGTTTGATAGTGTACAGCCGAGCTTCCATGTCTGCGGGCATGGAATCGAAACGCCAGTTGCAAACTTTGATGACAATGGCACTAGCCGATGACGTTTCTGTTTTCATTCTCCCTTCTCATCAACGGTTCTTTTTTTGATGTACTTTTTTCCGCACTTTACAGCTCCTCTTTTTGAATTCATGTGTACTGTGTAGCACTATGCCTCTTATGAGACAAATAAATTGAAAATAAAAATGAAGTGCTATTTGATTTGCGGATAACTTCAATATCAGTATTGATGCGAACAGTATCACGATGAAACACCGTCGTCAGTTGTACTAATTGGACATCTTTCTCTCCCACATTGGTCCTTGCTGCGGTTTAGCTTGATGGTCCGCAAACTTCATGCGTTCGTGTCCGGACAGTGTTGTGAAGAGAGTAACGATAACTTAATGTTCCAGGAGGTACTGCTTCCATCCACGTTATACCTTCAGGTTTTGCGAGTAAGTGCTTTTTCTTTCTCGGTTTTTCTTATTTCCCCCCGAAATATCGGCAGATTAATTCATCTTGGATATGGCTCCTCGATTGAATCAAGAGTTTTAAATATGAGTTTGATTGTTATTGAAATTGTTCAGATGATGGGCAGATTTTATTTAAGCTGCTCAGGAAATCTTTCTTAACGGTTGGAATTTTTAGGCTTTCAGAACACCGTATCGATCGGTAAACAACCCAGTTTGAGAGAGAACGTGTTCGTTAACCAAAGGATTTCATGAATTCATTTGAATTTTATTAATTTGATGTGACCTTCGAAATTTTAAATTCACTTTGATTGTTACTGCAGTTCTGTTACCTTATGACGCAGAATTGTAGTTACCGGTTTGCATGTTTCGTGGAATGTGAATTTCTTTCAAACATTTGCATGTGTTAATCATACTACTGACAACTTTTATGTTAATAAATTGACATCTATCGTGCTAAAATTGAGGCTGGTTCATGTTCGGAATGCGCAGAATGAGAAGTAGTGTTAGCGTGTAATATTCATGTTTGTTATTCATTACATTTTGCTACAGAGACAATCACGAAATCTCTCTAAATTAATTAAAAACGTCATTCTTGCAGTGTTCAACATGCGTAGCAGATTTCGACATGATGGTCGAACTGTCGTATTTCATGCTGAGATTGTGTGTGACTTCGGTACAATCGAGCATAGTCTTTCGCGAGTTGACTTCACGCCTGAGTGTCACGGAAATGCACTACCACTTGAACCAGATAATCTATGGCTTAGTGTCATGTAGTTTGCAAATTATTATTACCCCGTCGACTGTACAGTCCAGTAGACTACTTGTGATTCGAAGTAGCCGTTACCGTGTGGTATGCCAAAATCATAACTGGTATCTGTGTAGCGAACTGTTTATTGTTTATCATCACACGACATGCAGTTGTCACAGTGGTCTGTATGAAAGTCAAACGATCTGTTTCACAATCTGATTATACATCTGTCTTGAGGTTACTAAACTGATTGCATCCTGGGTAATCTTTGCTGGTCGATTTGAATTTGATTACGTAGACAGTTTTTAGACTGCTTCAGTAGGTGAATCCGAAGTATATGTTACTTGAAAATGTGGGGTTCTTGCCGCTTTTGCGCTCACAATTGAACAGGTGTGCTAGAAACCAACATGAACATACGAGTTAGACTAGGCTGGTCTAAAAACACTCCACGCCCGTATTCATTATTAGCACGAAGGGCTGCCAAACATCTACTGAACGTGTTATACTTCAAGTGAACCATCGGTCAACTCACGTGAACAATTCGGTGAAGCGTTGATTTTCCTGTGAAAACATTAGCTCGGTACTTTGGCAAACAACTTGTACAGCTGTGAACCTTACTGAATTGTTGTTGGCAGAAGTAAGTTTGGTAACCTACTCGTCTTTGTCAGCCACGCTACGCAAGTCACGATAGACCATTGTTGTAGATACCGACTAAAAATCGTACGGACGCGGGTTGGAGCCAATGTCAACTGGCACTCATGTTGTCCGAGATCGGACAATCGACTGATTTCCAGTCCCGCTGCATTTGAGGAATTCCCTCGCTGTCTAACCTCTTTGAATACGTAGTACAGTATCAATCAGCGTCATTCTAACAACCATCGGTTGTGATAATCCGTACGCAATTCAGTAATTCAATGTTTGTTTACAGCATTATCAATATTCACTGTTGCGTCATTCACATGATATTTTTTTATTCTTCTGTCTGTCACATTGCTAACCCCCCCAGGCGAAAATCATACAAATTTTGGATGGTACAAAAGAGTACGTGTTGACCAAATCACGTAAATCCAATGTGAAAATAAACTCGAGTAAGTACTGACTTAACCTTGTTGACAAGTTTACGTATGGTTCGAATACCCGGCCATCAATTATTTTTCACGTTATCGCTAAAACGAGAATATGTTGACAAGCGCGCCACTAAAATTAATCCTGTCGAAGGTTTAGCTCAAATGAACGACCTCACAAATAGTTAATCGCCAGAATCGATGTGCAAGTACGCCCGCTTTTGATGCGAGACATAAATGTTCCAGTTAATGTAGGTAACGTGTGGTCGGATGCCAGTTAGCAGGTGACAATCTGCATGCCATCTCTGAGGCTAACTGACTGATGTCAGCTACGCAGTTCCCAGTTTATTTGTTTCGGACTGATGACAAAAGTTTAGTCATTGAAAATATGCGACGGTGTATTTTGTGCGCGAAGTGACGAGCGCGTAAGCAAACAAAAGTATGAGGAATCGCTAGACACATATTGTGGGGGATTGTCAGGCAGGAAGTGCGAGCATTCCAGCTCTCGGCGGAATACCC
>JTDE01020925.1:4141-15248 GCA_014338405.1 Paragonimus skrjabini miyazakii
TTGTGATTCAAAATCGCGAGCGCTCGTGTGGCATGGTAACTAGCGAGTTGGACAAAAAAAGATTGTGCTTTATTGGACGCCTTTTCGCTACATTATGTCTCTTACTAGAAGTAGAAACTCTGGTCTTTATTTTCTATTCGATGCAAACACGGACCGCTGGCCGACAGGTTCCTCTGCAAGGCAATCTGTGTAGGTCATTCTGAAAACTCCAGTGTTTTTATGACGCCTCCTTTTTTTAGCAGTCTGGCTGTTCTTCAATTTTTGATCTTACGGAAAGGATTAACAAGCAGACCTACAAACTCACGGCACTTTTCTTAATGTCTAAAGGTGGGAATAGGTGGTTCATAATCAAGACTAATAAATGCAGTCACGAATAAGAGGACTTGGATATTTTCTGTCCGCAACATATAAGATACTTCGAACTGAGATACGTTTGTAAAATAGCTGGATGATTGTTCCCCTTCCTATTCTTGCAGTTATGCTGATAGGGCAGATGCCAGCCTTTTTCGGAGTCGAATGCTTGCAAATAAACGTATTTACTGCACTGTTATGCTGTATTGTCGATTTCCAGCCCAAATTTGACTGGCACGTTATTCATTTTAGTTTCTGTTATATTACGGAATTACGCCTTCTTCACTAATCTTTGTCATCGCTTTCTGGCCAAGTGACCTTGTTAGCGTCATCGGTTACAGCCTGTCCAGATGCACACATCAGTCGTAGCAAATGAACTAATGCTTAGGAATGTCAGGGTTGTATTTAAGTCACTTAACATGGGTCATTTTCGTGAGGATTTGATTTGAGATTCGACTTCAGATTTTGTCACTAGCATTTTTCTGTGCCGTTTTCATAACTCAATGAAGCGAAAGCTAACATTTTTTATCTCACGTGTGAGGTGATCAAGGTTGATACCATTTCAGTAGTTACCACATTAGTAGTGCTTCATCAATTGGCGTAGCTCCGTAGCAAACATTATGGTCGGTTCACCTTCATTCTGGGTAAGGTTGTTTATTTTTAATCTCTGAGCAGTCACACACAATTTTGGATAGGTTCGGTGTGTTCACCTACTTGCTAATTCACTATTTTTCAAACTCCGCATCTTAGTAAAAAGTGTGCTTTGCTAGAACAGTTGTTTTCGAAGGCTGTGCAAAAAAACATTTTTAGTGTATATACACATCTATCCGATTCTTCTCGAATATACGCACGTTGATGCAAATATTTATGAAGTCGAACGTGCGTCGTGTGAAAATTACAACTGGTTTTTTATATGACTAAACGACATCAATACGGAGGTAGGGCTGGGGAGGCTAGGGGTCTGGCGGTTGGGCGTACGAGCAAGCCGGAAGAGTGTGCGACGTCGTTACTACGCATTGGTAAAGCATAATCAAGCAAACAACCACGGTCACATGCATCAAATGGACAGCAAACAAACCGCGTAGCTGCCCTACATATAACATGGCCGGTATACTAAGAAGCATTGTACGCGCGAACCAGGTAAAGCTCGAAAATCTCCGGGTCACTTCACGTTCAATCACCCGATGTAAGGATTCCAGGAACCAATATCTTTTACATATCCAATAACAACATTGAGCACTTGAGCAGCGGATTCTCCAGCCTGTCGCCACAAACACTAAGTTTAATCCTGTATTCGATACGGACGATGAAACTCGAGTGAATTGTCATTCACTCAGTTAGTCATTAACACAAATAACTGAGCATCTGTCGTACATGTTTCGACGAATGCAAACACGGTAGGTGTGAGCATGAACCAGCTAGATGTTCACATTGTCCAGTCAGACAAAATACATGTCAGTTCGGCGATTTCTTACCGTATGGTGCACTCCAAGCCACCAGCTCACTGACGTAACATGCTGATGGTCGATCGATGATAAAGGGAAATAAGAACATCTATTGGTGAGTTAGGGATGGTGGGTCCTGTCCTCGTAATCCACTCAACTTCTAGTCACGTGTGTTGCAGGAGGTTTTGCATAGTCGAGCTCAGTGACTTCAATGTTGAGCCTGTTTGATTGGGCGGTGTATCAAGTTAGGATTGTTCATGAAGCGTGACAACGATTGACGTTCGACAATGACTATTTAAGTGCACTTTACTTACCCATGGTAATTGGCTGCTTGTGCATGATCACACGTTGTTTACAAGAGGTAATCTGCGGCAATTTGAACACAGGATTTCGTACTTTAGGTAATCGTCCCTTCCTTTTTCTTTTCTGCTCATTCGTATGCTTCTACGTGTACATTCTTATACGACAGCACAACATTAAAACATTAGGATTACTTGCTGAAGCGTAGTTTACATTGTTGGTGATATTGATGCTACTGCTGTGACATGATAATTAAGTGTCGATAGGTTGTTTGCATTAATACATTTTTGCGTTCAAGCGACTTTGGAAGTATTGATCGATTCGCTTTGTTGAGTGTATCCTTTCTATCAAGACGTTTATTTTTAGTCGACATTTCGACGACATTTGCTCCATTAAACTCTGTATGTTATGCCTTGATGTGTGCATGTCGCGGCCTGCGGCAATTTTACCAGTTGAAGTTAACGTCGGAATAATTGTCATTACTGGAATCAGGTTGACTTCTTTGTGATTTTATCCGGAGGTTTTGGCTCTCCACATCAGTTGTGAACGTTTTATCCCAGCCCGCAGGTGGCACATTTAAGTCAACAGAATGGTTAATTCTCACCTTTTGCGTTAGTTCCTTCTTTGAAACTGTGTAGATCAGCTACTTTATAACCGCTGGCAGCCTGGATATTGTTATAGACTCCTGTTCGACTAGGCATTTCTAAGTCTACTTACAAAATGTCAAGTACGTTGACGATTCCTTAGGAGGTCAGGTACCTCTACTCCGAAGGTTTCAACTCAACAACCGTAATTTGACTTATTACGGGTTAGTATGTCATCTGCTTTACGATTAGTTTCACTGATTTACAGGTAAACTTGTAGAATCTGCCCGTGTTCTACGACGTAAACTGGGTTTCAATTTAATTTCTTTCAAGAGCTAGTGCAGATCTTTCGATAGGCTGCCAGCTTGATCTTGAGCTTCTCATTTGTTCGGACTGCCTTAGAATTTTCTTCCCTACACCTAACATTTTTGAAAACTCATTTGACGTCCATTATGTTAATGAGATGATTCTGCAACGAACAAGCGGATGAGAATTAAGTTGAAATAAAATTTGATTCCCGAAAGCGAAATAGTGTCTGCTAAGGACAGTTTGATAACTCGACTGTGTTGAAAACTTCCGTTCCATAGGTTGTGAGAATGAATCCGCGTCTTCCCTGCGTTGATTTTGAATCGTTTCTATTTGAGTTGTTTTAACTAGGGTGGTTCGGTTCCAAGTGTTACTCATGAGTCTGTTGCCTTTTACTGTAGGAAATCAGCCGGTTGATTCATAATTCGTCAGGTTGCTCGTAGTTCCGATGCCCAATCGAGGCTGACTCCGTTGTACACCACAAGGGAGTCAAACGTGAGCGTATTTAGGATTACACTGCAGTTGAGCCACCTCCTCAACCTACGGTTTGGAAGGGCGTGGTTCTTGACAGTAGAAACCGTACTGAATGCTATAAGCCAGCTAGCCAGCGGCTTACCGTTTGGTGGTTTCCGTTGGTGAAGAAATAATCTCGTGCATAATACTGCTCGTGGCTGTGTGGAAGGATATCGAACTGAACGAGGTTGATTGTCAAGCACACACTCGTAATCACTCGTAAGAAGGCCACTTTTGCCAGCATAAACAGAACAGCTCTCTATACTGTGTTATTTGGTCCCTTAATCTGTCCATTGGGTTGTTGATTTTAATGCCGTTCAATAGCCTGACATTCTTGGGGTGGATCAAATTCCACGATTTGTCAGAGGTGGATGTACCAAGTCACACTAAATAAATGGGACGGTTGAATGAAATAACTGTTGACTTTTATAGGTTTCATATTGGACATACCTAACTGGAACTTGTGAGTACTTGTTGATGCTTGTCAGTATAAACCAATTAGGGTAACTGATATCAAATACCCTATAAAGTTGTCGATCAAGCTTTAAGAGGCTTGGTTTGACAACTGGTGCTCGATACAATTTAGAATATACTTGGGTGTTGCGTTGTGATATTCTGACCGAGACTGCAAGGTTTACGTTCGAACGAAGGATGTCGCGCAAGTTCACGCTTGTTTTAATAGATCTGCAGTGTTTTAAGCTTAAAACGTTAGCTGTTTATACTTTCTTTTGGGATGATGAATAACATCATAGTGAAGTGAGGAAAGTTTTAAACTTCAGCCTTAATTGTCTTCTTTTTTTTACCAGTCTTTTGTCCTCCCTGGGATGCATGAATACAACATATCATTAGTCGGTCGTGAGCTCCAAGTAGTTACGTACCACTTCGTAGCAACTTTAAATGCAGCGTGGTATTTTTTTTAAATCGTCGTATGGCACCTTTCACTGGTTGAAAGAAACTCAACAAACTTTCCACCTTGATTTAGCACAAAAGCAATTTCTGTCTCTAGAACGTCTGTTTCCAGTCTGAAGGGTACTCGCCAGGACAGTTTAGTAACTTCCAGTTAAACATCACCCACAATTGATCGCAGCTGTCACATCCCCATAGACTTTCCAGTCGGCCCCTTTCGAAAAGAAGCACTATACTCGAGTTTCGCTCTCATGAGAGCTCGTCAGTAGTGCATCTCCTTGCCACTGTTGGGAATAGAACTCCGGCCACGCTTTTCATGAGGCAGTCGTGTTTATCATTGCGCCAATGACCTCACGTTGAGCAGGACCGAATTGTCATATGTGAACGCCCAACCACTCTCGCTTGTGAGTAATGATCAGGTTGCCTGATCGTCTCGATAGGAGACAGTTACTGTCTGTTAACTCCAACCGATAACCTCGCGATTTGTTTGTCAGAGTATGGGGACAGTAAAACCTGAATTGGTTTCGGAATGTTTTGTTAGACGGATAAATGCCTGAAACTACAAGGAAGAGGAAAGATTATGATACGAATAACTCAGTCGACCAAGTTATCTTAGGGATGGATAAATGTAAATTTCGACACATCAGTTTTCCGCAAGTCGATCAAACAACAGTCCGTTGCAGTTGACGTTACTCTCTTACTATTCGTAGACGTGGCTGTTCACGACGAACATTTCATCACACGTCGTGCTTGATATTCTCTTTCTCCACCAGTTAGCCCATATTAGACGGGATGGTCACGTGCGCAACGCGGCCCTTCTCTGACATGTATTTCACATATCTTCAGAAATGCATTCTGTTAATCAAATATTTAGACTGCGCTGTCTGCAATGGTTGGATCGTGCACCCCGCCTATAGGTGAGTGTTTATCTCGCCGGACATTGTTTATCAAGGCCACCACCAGTTGGGTAAAACCACTTACTGATCAGATAACGATTTGACCACAACATATGGAATCCTTGACCGTTCTCTTGAGTCAAGTGTATAAATGTCGTCTCTCCGATTGAGATCCTTTAGCATATAAATCACTGATCAGAAGAGCTATCCGAGATGGCAGTTTGCCACGATCAGTAATCCGTCTGCGTTTTCAACATTGTCGCCGTCTGATAATGAAAATTTCGGTTCATCATTGTTTGTTAAATGCCAGAATTTTCTAGAGTTCTTATCGTCAATCGATTGATCTGCACTTTTAGTGCCCCTTTAACACAAACGTGTGCCAAACGAGTAACCGAGCATATTTTCTGCGGTTTATTCCTATACTTCATCTCAGCTCAAGGTATACGGTGAACTGTGTGACAGTTTTAGCACTCAGGGCTACATACGTCAAATGTGCTAGTCTTACAATTTCTGTCCACTTTTGTCATAGACCGAACAATAGAGGACTGTCTGCAGTACCCGGAAGATGTTGGCGTGGATCTCCTACCTGGTGGAATGCTGACTGATCTCGGTTATGATGTTGACGAGTGACACAGACAGTGCTATACGTTGTTTCATGCTTTGTTAGATACTCCCTATTGTACTTTGCAGCCTCAAAATGTAAAGCACCTTCACAAGACTGCTTGGGTTACATAGATTTTGTATTGAATAGTAAAGTTATGTCAAGTATTGACCGGTTCGTTCGCTTGGGATGATGCGTCAGGGCGGTGGCGATTTGGAAAATGAAATAGAAGCTTGTATCCCCAAGACTGAGACGGCGCTCGCTAATGTAGGACATCGCCGGCGACGGAGAGGCATTCCGCTTATGCTTAGGGGTCGAGTACATGAAGCGACTATGGGAACTATGTTGTTGGACAGGCGTAAAACGTGGCCACTCGGACATAGAAACCTCAAGCCCTCAGGGAATATTTAGTGATCGGAATTTGCGTTCGATCGTTTGCATTGGGTGGAACCAGCGGTTAAATAACGATGGGATTATTAACCGGATATTCGGTATTAAGTGTCAAGTGAGTTTCGTCTTCAAGTATGCGTAAACCTGAATGGCTGTACCAGATACTAAGGTGGCAACTAGTGGTTCGTCACACCGAGCATATCACGCGGTCCATTGTCATATGGTGATGGTTACGTTAAGCAGTGAAGATTGTTACCCGTTGATGAACCACTGTTGGTCGGGTTTTTCTTCCGGGCTGAGGCCTTTGCAACTCTGATAGCTGGTTACCAGAGACGTTAGGTGAACTGGCAACAAATCAGGCCTATTGCTGTGGATGCTACCTTTCATTTGACTGGGCTATCCGTGAAGTAATTTACTTTATGACGCAGAGAAGCAAAGGCCGCTAGTAAGTTGTCTTGTCGTTGAGACCTTACTTTCACTTGCACCTCGGCTTATTTACAAGATATTGGGTACTTGAGTCTGGACCTCGGTGTTTTTCACAATTAACTCTCATTCTGTCTACTTTTTGACGGTTGTATACACATTCACAATGTCCACCACTCCGTTCACATCGTGTATCATTATTTAAATGGTACCTCCGCTTACATTTGGTTTTCGTTGCAGTCGGGTTCAATAGATTTTAGATGATACAATTTCCATACAGAAGTTGGACATCATGCTACCCTTATTTGTTCGGTTGTTCATCGAGCATCCAAATAATCAACCTGAGCCATCAAATCCATCACCGTTCTCAGCAATCATGATGCCCTTTTTTGTTTTCCCCACATTTTCTTTCTGTTTCCAGAACGGTCGGCTACGTTGAGCGTTTTGCTGCCAAACTCGGTTTTGTGATACCCAGAATGACGCAGGAACAATCTGAATCCAGTAGGATTCAATGGGCTACTGTATTGGTAAACGCCTTGTTTAATTTCATTGAGTGCCCGTTAAATGTAATACGGGTTTCTTTTCGGTGGTTTCTCATCAGCCTGATTACATCGTATTTATGTCACGGTTTTAGCGAACAATCACTAGTGGAATAAACAGGGAAAGGATGTGTTGGTGAGGTAGTAGGATTTCAAGCTTTGTGATTTACTCAGAATTTATCAAGGTTACACGGAACTCACCGTACTATTCGTTGATCAGGTGGCTTCTAAATACTTTAAAGTTTACAGAAGCTATCCAAGCGTAGCCTACGTGATTCTTTTGTTCTTTGGATCGTAATCAAAGATGTCAGTTTGACTTGGCAGGATTTTTTCTCTTGTCGTTTCATGCTTATTCACTAACGTCTCCGTGAGGTAGGTAGACGTCCTATGTGACTGTATCCTGCGCAGTGGTTATAGGCACGCGGATACCATCGACTGAGCTGAAATAGTTACTACATCTGTTCATTTATAACTCACAGTTCAAGTTCGATGGGGAAGTTCATGGACAAGATAGTGGTGTAGTAGTGGGTTGCTGACAGCGGGCCTCTGTTTTCAGTTATTTAGTGGCGAAACTGGAACATAAACAGCTAAGATCACTGGTTATCTTAAGTATGATTAACATGCTATGTCTTTTCGGTCCTAACCTAAGTCCGATTGGTGTAGTGATCTGGTTCAACTCCACCCACTGAAACTTACATTCGACATTTGAGGCTGATGTGTTAATCAGTCGTGATTTTTGGATGTACTCACACGCTGTCTTGCTGCTAATTCAGTTTTGTACGCGATACACGGGAATGATGCCCAGAGAAATTCATACTTTCATTTCATTTACAGAGAAACTATACCATATCAACCGTATGCCGTGCTGGGCTGAAAGAATGAACAGCGTAGGCACTACTGTTGATTAGTTGGCATTAGTCATTACATCATTAGCCGGGTAAAAATCCTACTTGCTCCTCGCATTTTTATTTTCGGCATTCCCAGAGTTTTGTGAACTGAGTCAGCAAAGGGCTTTTGATTGACTTGAACACGATAGAATCTAGACCTTTGTTCCTGTGTTTGTTACAGACTGTCAAGCCCTTTCTTGAGAACAGGAATTACTGTCAATGTGCGCCAATCGCAGTGTATCGCTTCAATTTCCCAAACCTCTTGAAGACGTTTTGCTAGTACCGGTATCCTTGAAAATATATAGAGGTTTGGTCCAGCAGCATTGTACCTTCTGCTTTTGACAAAGGCCCATCTATAACGCAGTAACCGACCATTCGGGTTCCATCGTCTATAGATCCGATTGGGGCCAATTAAACTGATTTTGAGAATGTTCGGTTGACACAGTTGACTGGTGTTAAGTGGACGTTCTTTTTCAAATATGGTCTCGCTTAAGTCGACTAGACGGATAACACAACCGTGAATTAGGGGAAGTAGAGTTATCTCATTCTCGGATAAAATAGTTCGATCCGCTTTTTTGTTTGTTCGCTCCAGTGCAGCACACGGTCCTTGCGTAGACTTTTGGTCAACTTACTTCTAAGTTCTCATTGGTCGTCACCGTTTTCAGAGACATGGAATTGGGTGACGATCGTTCGTTAGATTTATCGATGTGAAATTTCCTTTTTTCCCAACCGCATAGCTCCTTCAGGACATACTTCCTCAGAGCGGAATTTCATAGCTGCTGCGATTCGTTCCCGGTGTTCCTTAGGCTCTGTCACCTGACTTGAACTCAACAACTCGTTTACCAATGCTTGCGAGTGTGTGGTATCAGAGCAAATGACAACACCAAACGGGCACACACAACAGAATGATGGAAGTTTAAGTGGTTGCTCTAAAACGTACGACAATCTTTAACAGACGGACGCAACCTGTGACTGACTGCTATACACTAAACTTGTGTCCATTACCAAAGTGCACAGTGGAGTCTCCATACAGTGAAATACGGTGCACAATGAACTATGCTTGAATCGACTATGCTACAAATGAACCCAAGTGAATGACGACACTTGAATAGTAGATTCGCATCTTCGAGTTACAGCACTTATCCGAGCGACTTGCAGACCTTCTTCGCAGAGAACACGGACCTTCGAAGCGCTGATGTTTGCCAGTTGTTTCAGCTTTAGAAAAAGTTTGTCATTCAAAGGTGTCGGAATGTCAAAAGAACGAGAAAGTGGTAGTAACTGAATATTTTTATTGCCGAGAGAACGATGTCTACATATACTTTCCCGATGTCTTACACTGCGAAAGAATGTCGACTTGATAGACCCTACCCAGAACCTCACACATTTCTGACGTATTATACAACAGGATATGCGATTTGTACAGAGGACCTGGCCCAGAGCCGATGACTCAGACATTCGACTCATTTGACAGTGAGCAGTTCGCCTGGCCCGTGAGCACTGAATAAAACATTGATGTCGGGTTGTAAGCAATGGTGCGCCTGTTTGCTGTATTCAAGGCCATTTCTAGCTTATGGGAGCGTACTAGAAGTCTGTCGATGGTGTTGAATGATGCACCAGCCCTTATGAACGACTGTTGGGCGATCGGATTGGTCTGTGTCTCTCCTAAACCCCTTCTATCTAATTCGGAAGACAGCAATGTCGCAACTTAAAAAATAGTTCCGCTGTATGCACAACGGAACGTGCCTCATTACCTAAGACTCCCCACGTAATCACAACATAATTGCTTTTTTCTGCCTACCATATTTGTCCTCTTCTGATTGATACAACGCACAGGCTCAATCGTCACGTCAAGTTGTCCAAAATTGTCAGCCCGTTGTATTCACTGTTGTTCAACTCAATACTGTTGTAATCCACGAGTGTTGCATCTTCATTTACGCCCGTTAACTCTAATCTTCCTTGGATGAAGCTGTCCGATAGGATTGTAACTTTGTGCTTTCATTACATAATTTTAGTTTAACTCTTATTGGCTACTTGAGGGTTTATTGAACAATTGGTCGAATGGAGCTTTTTTCATCTATATGTGACAGCTAGTCGTGTGTGGGCATTCATTTTCTTTAGGTTTATTGCCACCTCCAATTTAAGACATTCTGATATAATTTTTTTGATCCGATGTTCGTTTATGCTTACTCGTCAACGGAGTAAGGAAATTGCGCTAATGTACTGAAGTGAAAGATGGATATGAAAACATTACACTGGTGCTCCGATACCATACGAAGGCTTAAACCAATTAGCGTTCTAACCGTGATGGACTATTAACTGCCAGTTGACAATGGTCCCTAGGGCATACTGGGATAACACAGAAGAAGCGTATTGCCCGTGAAAAGCATCTGCTGCCTAATGCACTCATGTCTCAGTGAGCGTTCCCTGACACGACTAAATTGGGTCGCCTGTCATCCTGAGCCTTTGTACAGCGTTGAAAATGCACTGCAGTTTTTTAATCTCCATATTCTCTCTTTGTTGCCATACCAGCCCG
This sequence comes from Paragonimus skrjabini miyazakii, assembly GCA_014338405.1. Taxonomy (NCBI): domain Eukaryota; kingdom Metazoa; phylum Platyhelminthes; class Trematoda; order Plagiorchiida; family Troglotrematidae; genus Paragonimus; species Paragonimus skrjabini miyazakii. The sequence continues at coordinate 14,816 of JTDE01020925.1, forward strand.
ATTCGTTTGACTGAAATCACTCTGGACTTATAAACCAGTACATCGTCATCATTATCATCATAGCGGTCATGAGCCTGACCAAAAGGTACTGTGACTCGGGCCGCCGCTGACCTCAACAGTGACGTGGAATATCTTCGAGGAAAACGTTACTAAGAAGGTTGAAAATTATTGAGAGAAGACTAAGAGGAAGAAGGGGAAATGGTATGGATACAGGTATGCCATTGACTGCGACACATCGCCATCTCGGATAGCGTCTCTAACCAGCGGTTTGAGTGATCACGAGGACCCCATTCAGGCAGGCGACACCCACCTACTTTGCTCAGTGGAGCAGTCAGGGTCTTCGTATTTCGTGACCACGTTGTTGTTTGACCACCACACGGTTTTACCCAACTGTTGGTGGCCTCAGCATATAATGCCCGGTACGGTAAACGAT
>JTDE01020927.1:2676-29088 GCA_014338405.1 Paragonimus skrjabini miyazakii
CTGATGTATTGCTGTCTGTGATGATGATGATGATGATGGATACGGTGTATTTGGACGGAACCACAAATTCTTCAATGCAGGTCACTTATGGGGAGTTGCATGTTCGAGCGTTTTTGATCTCGGTCGCTGAGATTGGTTAATCCGAAATGGGATGTAGCTAACCACGTTTGTGCCACACAGTGATTGAGCCTGATTTCCACTCGTACGTTCATTCCTGTTGGATGATGGTTGGTTCACGCTGACTTTTTTTAGTCCGTGATGTACGCATTTACACAGTCATGGATAAGGCCTGGCTGTTCTTCGACTAGAATTATTGTTTGACGCGCCAGTGAGAAAAAAATATTGAGAGAAATTGGGAGAATGGGGGAAATCGAATAATTTCAAACATTTTCGTCCGGCCTATTCCCAGGCATTTAACACGCCTGCGTATGAAATATTTTATATCAATGATGTAGATTACTCTCTAGCTTACAAACTATATCCTTCACATCTCCTCGGTGAAGCTGCGTTAGTAGATAATCTCGTTGGCTCACTGAGTTCTCCTGAGATGGAACAATGTTTCCCCCCGAGGGCCTTCTAAAGAGGGGCTCAAATAATCAGACCGCCTTGAGTGAACAGTATATTTTTTTCCCGTCGGATACTTACAGACGAAGTCTGCTGTGAACACGGTTCCACGGAACCCGACATATCTTTACCGATGATTGCCTGCAGGGAGAGGAGTAGAAAGTAGAGAAAGTATTTCCCACAAACAGCTATCCCATGAAGTTAGTTCTTCGCCATTCACAATCAGAGTGGATCCCACTATGTACGGTTCCTAAGAAGCAGGTCTTTCTGAACTTAACTTTCAAAGGCGACAATATTGCAGCTGGTGTAAGTGGTGAATTATAGTCCGCGCTGACTGGACATAGCTTGCGGCTAACTTGGAGTTTCTGTCTACAACTAGAAGTGTCGTTGGGATTGTTCGATATCGTGGCTTGCTAAAATATTCTGTCTCGTTTTTGTACACTGTTAGCCCATTGACAGTTGTGGTGACATCTGTATCGACAGAACGGGCCGATGTCTACGTCAGAGAATGGCTGGATTTTTGTCTAAGCGGTTGGTATGCTTAACAACGCAACGTGCAGTATTGGCAATACGGATGAACCGAAGTCTTATCTCGTTCATTTTAAGACTCGTCGGGGGTGACAGGCTAAGTTGTTGACTTCGATAACTCGTTTGACGTGTTATTACACAACAAAAATCTGGGGTTGTTGGCGTTCTCCGAAGCCGTGTTAATCAATACTAGCTGTCCGGCCCTACATGTCTGTAAGCTCCTACCGTCCGTTGTACATAACCTGTTGATTCGGACAGTTTATCTGCGTTGGAAATGGTAAGGTTACTTCTTTAATAGAAAGACCTGGTATTGACGGTTTCTGTTGTGGTTGCTATCCTCATCCCTTGTGTATTCGTGTTTGAAGCCAATAAGCGATATATTAACATCTCATGATATATCCCCCCCTTCGTTGTTGGTAAGGGAGCTGTTGGTTTTTCAATGTCGCATCTCAAAGATGTACCAAATATCGCATTCCCCATTTGAAAATTTGCTCGCCTCATGGCTTGTTGGTCTCTTTGCCTATGGCTGCAGACATTGGAAACGTCTGTTTACCAGTTGTACGTTCTTTCAAAAGTTATAATTATACCCTCTCCAAGAATCGAGTGGTAAACATCTTTGGAATTATATTACCGTTAATAAGCGCCAGCCGCGGGTGCATGTCAGTTTCCGATACAGTGCCGCTAGAAGTAGGTCCGCTCTCGAGCACTTACCCCCGGCCTGTTTCAATGGCTTGATGTACGATGCGCCTTTCTTTTTGGAGGGCTCCTTCGTAGTGCCTGTTAGTCAATAATCATCCATTTGTCTGCAAGATGGAGTCATGTGGTTCTCTGAAGCAGTGAAACAATGTACGGTGTGCTGGCCATACTCGTGTCATAAGCACTGTTGTTTGGGCTTTAGGTACAACACACTCCAGGACTGAAGCGCATGTTTCTCACCTTTACGTGCAGATGCTGAAGATATCCTTACTGTATTGTTCTTATTTGTTTTAAAGTCAGTTGCTCCATTACCTGGGCTCTGCTCCACATTTACTTCTGATGCCTACTGTATTTATGTCTGTACGTTTCCACGAGCGCCATTTATTTTGTGTCCGGTATCTTATCATCAATCCATGAGCTACAGTTTCATCTAGATGAATAGATGCTCCCAGTCAACATAGCCATCGTACTCAACATATTTCTAAAATCGATGTATTTTGGAATGGCGAGTCCCCAATATATCTCAGACTCTCCCATATCTGGCGGTCGTATACTTTATGTATCCCTCACGTTCATTTTTTTTAATTCCAGCTAAATAATGGCGCTTTTGATGACAGTTTTGGTGTTCGGGACTCCGGTTTTGGTGGACCAATCAACGATCCAGTCCGACGCAGTACCAATGCGTTTGGGGATTTGGACTGGTCTTCGTTCGACCACAGTAGTGCGCAGATCCGCGGGCTAGGCTCTTCATCAGTCCCCCTGCCGCTGATGTCGGCCAGTCGTCTAGTCACTGAAACCAATCAATTCGGTGCTCAGGAGCAGTCTGTTTCGTCTCTTGGCTTGCCTATTTCTGTCGATCCATTTTCAGGAATGGATCCGTTCAATCCAGACGCAAGCAGCAAACGTATGATTTGAAACGTTGTGATCATTATTTTGTGTTTCTGTGTTCACATGTGAGAGATTCTTATGACACCGTGGGGCCCTCAAATTGAGAGACTCCGTGGGTCCTTTTTGGTGTACGTTGGTGTCCCTGGTTCATACTCTCGATCTCAGCTCGCTACGTGATCGCCGACGTACATCTTTTAACTGATTACAGGCTCCTAAGACATGCCTATTCTGGCTAAACACGGGGGATGAATTGCGAAAATTGTGATTCCGCAAATGTGCCCGGTAGGAGTCGACTATGTTAGTTGCGGAGATGTTCCGGTTTCTGTGTCAGATAATCTGTCATTTGGCATTACTTGCAAAAGTGATGGTTCAACTATGCATACAGGTAGTAGTTCACTCACAATATATTTTTAATTGGTAACCACCTTCCGTTCGAATGGGACGAATTTTTTTTACACTTTTTACATAAATAACAATTACAGATACAGAGGGCATACCTGTCCCATTCTGTCAGATGAATAAACCGGATACACAGTGATTCTGACTTCATTGAAATATCTCAAAGGTGCCGTAGAGTGTCTTGGTCAGTAGATTACGAACAACATAAGAAATTCAATGTCATTATTAGAGGGAACCTGATCTAAGGAGCATTAGACGACTGACGAAAGTCTGCATTAAACAACACCACCTAAGTGTACAGAATCAGGCAGAGGTGTACATGGGATTTAACTGGAAATCTTACTGCGTTTTAGGCTAGAACTGCGGTTTAAAATCTTGAATGTGTAGTTGGTAGCAGGTGCGTGCAAATTGGACAAAAAAGATATCACTTAATTCATTGTGACCACAGTCTATAGATCTCTTCATTCTATGAAATTCCAAGCAACCGTCCTGATTTGAGCTTTTATTCCTTTGTTTTTCACGTCACATTCCAAGACGAGCGTGAATGTAGACGCCCTAAATATTGGAGAAACACACTGCATCTCTTATCGTTACATTGTTATTGCCAACCTCTTCAACGCCTTTTGCATAGGCTGTGCGTTACAGTAATTTAAGCAGTACCGTGCACATGATCCAAAACATAACATGAGTCATCTGGGAGAATACCGACACCCCTAGAGTGACTCATCCTCCCGTGGTTTATCTACAGGATCACCAGTGACACGAGTTGAGTAACCTTGCCAACTGTTACTAGTAATTGGGGTATCTGTTTCAAAACCCTTCGCAGAGGTCTACTTGTGTTTGTCAGCCTTTCGAAACTTTCACTGGGTTTGCTATACTTGTCGTTCAATCCGTCATTCCCTGGAAATAAAGGTTAAATTTAGTTACTGTAACCATTACTAGTATACATATGTATTTTTTCAATGTTCAGAAGTACCCATTGGTATTGTAGTTCGGGTTGCCGCTGCACATGGCGGTAGTCCACAAAATTTCAGATCAAGTGATGAATTGCAGATGTAGGAAGATGTAAAAGTTCATAATAGGGAGTTAACTATCGTACGACTACTTGGTTGTGCAGTAACTTACTTGGTTGACGGTACCTCTCGATCTTGATCAGTCTGATTGTGACAATCTCTGTAGCATGTGATCACGTCATGGCAATTTTTCCTAACGGCTATCAGTCATACTGAACGGCGTGCCGTACCATGGACGCTCCGTCGTCGTACGTGACCTACTTGGCCTGGATTACATTTTTACCTCGTTTGAGAAATTTAAGGTTTCCTGATTGCACTCCGACGGAATGTCACGTTGTTTGTGTAGTTAACTCACCTGCTGGCTAACTGACAGAAACAAACGTGGTCAGAGTTGGTGGACTTTGTGCTTACGAATGTTACAGATCTCCGACCCGTAGAACAGAATCAAACGCACGCGTTGTAATCTGTCTGCTTAATCAATGCCTGTCCACAACAACTCGGGAACGCTCAAGACCGACTTACTTCTGTGAGAGTACCTAACAGTTTGAAGGTACTGACTTATTTCTGTGCGAGCGAACGCTTCCGTTTAACTAGGCCGTTGTTAGTCTGTATGTTGTCTGCGAAAGAACCAATTGACTGTGTGGCATCTGCATACTCATTGTCGGCCTGGTTTCGAGTGCTCGTTAGTTTTCCGTCTGTCATCACTATATGGTCTCCGTCGGCATGCAGATTTTGCTGTCTGTCTATTGTATTCGGTTCAATACTTGAAGATAAACTTATATTGATGGATGTAACCGTGCCATTTCTCTTCATTGTAACTGAAGGAGAGGGTTCACCATTGATAATGTGTATGCGGAAGGTCCTACGCCTAGTCAGTCCATCCGAGTCCATTAAACTGGATCGGAGATCTGTTTACAGCAAGACTAAATGAGTGGTTGTTTCATCTGCTCGGTGGGTTCATATCAGTAACCATTTGTATATGTTAAACGTGAATTTCATCAACTCGGTTGGGTTCACAAGACTTAGAGTTGATTACCAGTTAAAGTCGTTCCTCATACTGAAAACTTCACTGTGATCCGTCAAACAAACCATGTTTCAACTCAGGTAAGAGCGGTTTAGCTACTTACTTTTTCAGTTGCCTTAGGAGCCTTAGTATGTACTGTGAGAAGGTCCATTGTCAGATATTGATTGGGACCACAAAAACGTTCGTTTGAGTGACGAGCAGATAAAGGACACCGGGAAACGGATCGATAATGGGAAGACGTAGAATTGACGAAGTCCTCAACATTTATGGTGTGCTCCTCGATGAATGTAGGAATCGTTCATGGTGCTAACAGTGCCACAGTTTGACAACTTGACTGAAACTAAGATAAATTATTCCTAAAAGAAGTCAGTTAATAATAATAGCAATAAAGGAATGGGTTCTCGAACGGAAGATCTAAGTTTGAATTGAACCGTTGTGTTTGAACTATACCCCGTGAGTGTTACTGTAAGTGCACGCCGTTGGAGCTGAGGCTATATATAGCCATGTTTCTGCTCATGACTCGGTCTATTAGCCAACCAAGTATTACTTGCACGACTGTGCTTGATAAAAAATAGAGCAGATGAATTAGAACTGACTTACAAGGTTTAACTGGTAAGGAAGAAGTGTTGGGCATACTTTGTAGAAATGGAGTAACCTGCATCAGGCATACGCACAAAATCTCCGTTAGATTGCGCATGCACTTCTGGCGGTCGGTGGCGTGTTATGAGAGGCGGGCTTACGTCTTTACGTAATCCGACGAACGTTTGTTTCAATTTCGACGGATGCGCACGAAGTGCCTTCAGTCTAATCGAAAAACGTTTTAAGATGCCAGGGTCAATGTAACCAGTTTGTAGGTTAAGGTAGCATCTTTTATTTAAAATGCTGTCTACCCAGCTTGAATGAGTATGGTAGTTCTTTCAAACTAATTACCAGGCAGATGTGGACAAGCATTACAGCCTCCAGTGATACTTCTTATGGCACATTAAACGTGATGGGTATACCTGCACGTCGTACTCAGTGTTCAGTCTAAGAAACGCAATAAAGTGTTCGCAGAACATACCATCCGTCAGCTATTTGGAGGCTAGCCGAACCATCTACAGCAGTCTGGCACCGTTGGCTATCGACTTCGCGGTTGCCGGAGACGGTGAAATAGGGGTTCACCTGTATTTGGCAACTCTCCACTTTCCGGCTCATCCGCAGCCATGTTGGTAGCCGTACAAATGCATGATGCTATTTATGCCATTCTATTGTCGGCTGCCGTCCCTTTGATCACTTTTTAAGTTGCCTCAAAGGTCTGCAGTGCTCCATTCTTTCTGAAGTGTCCACAACCTCTTACATGTTATGATCACCTGCAAGCGTTAATTACGGTACTTCTGTGAGGTCAGGAAGGTCACTAACGTAAAGCGAGATCAGAAGAGAACCCCGACTGGAGCATTGAAACATTCATCACATCGCAATCTACCAAGAGGAGATGCTTCATCTAACGTGGGCACGCTGCTACCTGTCCTGTTTATATAACTATGGGAATTGAGGGTATACTATACACAACTTATCCCCTTCATACAAAGCTAACTTGATAAATATCAGGTAGTCCAGTCTAATATTAAAGCACTCTGCGAAGCACGTCTGATGCCATGATCTTTAATCGTACATTCCTTTGCCTCATCCGTTACTTTTTACACATATGCCGGGTACACTATTATGCATTTTGTTCCATCTTCTTGTGTACCCATTCATACTAAATACATATTCCAGTAGTAAACCGACTGCGGACGATGTCTGCTGATGACTGCATACATGCCAAGTTCCCCTCACTTGATGTCAAGTATGGATTTTGCTTTACCCCGTTTAGCCATTAAAGATGACCCGTTTGGTACGACCAATCTGTTCTCCACTTCTGATCCCTTCAAAGGCCTCGATCCTTTCGGCACCGATCCATTCGCATCCACGGTAGGTTTATTTCTGATAGAGTTTCTGCTCCGTTGTTTCATTCGTTAGGCCTGATGCCTAATGGCTTACCATCTGGACCTCCAGTCTTACACTCTTATCAACCTACTGTTTTCTTTTCACAGAGTAAGGTTGCGATTGTCTCACATAACCGGACTGTGTTTCAACGATAACTATGTGATGTGTCCCGCATTAAACTCAACAAGCCAAGGGTTCTTAGTATCTGCATCTAACTAGGAATTATTCGTATGGCATCGTTTATGTTCTTTGAATGTTTTCACTCATTCACACTACTGACGGTGGCGGTTGACATTTCTATGGGCTGATGAAGTCTGTTTCTTTTTATGTATTTCCATGACCGATCAATAGTCGGCAATTTGGTTGAACGTCACTCACACTTGATCACAGCTTCCGTATTCAAGTGGACTTTCTAGCCAATCTCTTTCGAAAAGAAACACTATACCTTTTTCCATGGTGGTTTCTCTTTTAGGCGTAAGAATGTATCTTTCTTGCAAAAGCCTTTCGTTTTAGTGCAGTAGAATTTCTCCATTGTATTTTCAGGCTGTGGAAGTGGCTTATGATTGGTCTAGTGGACTCATATTTTGCGACCTTTTTGATTTCGACTGCTCGCATTGGCTGCTGCGTTAGCACAATGTCCGAGGGAGCACTTGAGTTGTGAAGGTCGTCACGTGGTCCAATCAGGGTATAGAGTCTAGCCCAGATGGGGCAGAGAGCACAAGCCAATGACTGGACCACATGACGGCCTTCACAACTCAAGTGTTCCCTCGGACACTGTCCCAGCGCAGTAGCCAATGCGTGCAGTTGCAATAAAAAAATATGAGTCCACTAGACCAATCATAAGCTACTTCCACAGCCTAAAAATACAATGGAGAAATTGTACTGCACTAAAACGAAAGGCTTTTACACAAAAGATACATTTTTATGTCTAAAAGAGTAACAAGTATGGAAAAAGGTATAGACTACCGGTGAATTTTAACACGAATGAAACTCGAGTCTAGTGCTTCTTTTTTGAAAGAAGCTAGCTGGGAAGTACATGCGACTAAATGTGAGCGATATCCAATATAGTTCCACGTTCGCTTTGTTCACTGGATTCACAGTTTCATAAGTACCTTGGTTTGCCCGTGGCAATCTAATTTTTAGTATACATTTTTATCTCTTTTATCTCCATTTCCTACACCCACGACAGTCATACGTTTGTGAATATCGTTTGTGTCCGTGTTCTAAGTCATTTTGACCACGCGACGGCCAGTTTTGTGTTACTTATTTCGTCACAATGAGGTTGCAATCCTGTGAACGGTCAATTGTCATTTGTGGCGTACAATGTTGATCAGTCTGTGGGGGAAGTAGCTCACAAAACCCGCTTATTATATGTTTGAACTGTAAACAAACCCTATAAGCGAGATGGAAACCCATGTACAGATTCATCACCTTCGTAGTGATCGTAAACATGAATCTCATGTCTAACACACATACTTACACTGTCAATTAAACCCTGCTTCGTGCCAGTTGACCACAATCTAACCAACGTCCTGAATCGCAGTGTAACACCTACCCTGAGATTACGGTCTAGCCATGTTTGATGCATCTTTCTGTCATTAAAACAAGCTGAAGCTATTGCATTGTGATACCAAACTTTATACTGTGGATACAGGTTGTCTGGTGAACATTCTCCGCGTCTGATTCAATTCATCCTGTCATAATTAGTAGGCGAAGACGATACATGAAACGCATATCATCTATCGATCTGCTCTGCCTGAATCATCGGTTCCGGTTTCCTATTTTTTTTTAAAAAGTTCCTCAGCCAGAGTGTGTTTGTAATTTATTTCCACAGGTCTCCTCACTTTATCAAACCATATTTTTTCAAGATTGATGTTAAAATATTCGAACCATTTTGACATTGATGTGTACTATAGTTGGTGGCACTTATTTCATTATATTGCTTCACTTCTCAGTGAACTTTTATTCATGTAAGATTTTAGGAAAAAAGTTTTCGTGTATATGCACACATAGTTAATCAACGAACGCTTTCTAAGGAACAATCACTAAACTGAACAAACGAGTCAAAAACCATTTTGAAAACATGCGGTTTTGAGTTATCATTATATTGTCCGAGCTGTAGACGCATGTTTCATCTGCCCAAAGTATATCATGCTCGTTGGGAAGGTATAACCGCTCCAGGGGGGAAATCTACTTTGCGCGTGATTCAAAATGTTGTGGCTCATGATTAAATTGAGTTCATCTGCATTAGGGGATATGGTGATTTCTTTTGAAAAGGTTGTCAACTTGAGTGACCCTTATGGTTCAAAATGTCACCTGGTGCGACAAAAGAAGCCTCCCTAGCAATGCGACAATGTTTTATGTGGTAAATGTAGAAATTTTATTTCGTTAGTCACTTGTAATCTCGACAGGTATGAATTTGCATTCCTGAGCGGCAAATAGAGTTTCAAGGAATACATCAAAACATTGTGGAATTTTTGATGCGTTCATGACGTACTGGCAGAGAAGATTTAGCAGTATTTCAATAAAAAGAGATTTTGGTACACCCCGGAATTTGTCAAAGATGACAGCAAAAGAACTCAGGCCGGCTTAGTGCCGTGGCCTGCATACAACCTTGACCTCAGTCTTGTTAGGAATTGCTTTCGAGTATTGTCATGGAAACGGGTGTCAACTTCACCTCTATGTTTAGCTGGAACATCAAATAAACTGCTCTATCATTTTAGCGGGTCTTTTGTGAGGTAAGTGAATGGAACCCCGTATATCCGTCATTGTTCATTTGGAAGTTGTACACTGACATGTGACGGCGGCTGACCCTGTTGATTCTGTCTGTTCGTTTGCCAACCGCCTGTTGTTTTGACCGAAACATAAAGTTGAATGTTTATCACGTGGGACAGAGTCAAATGAAGTCGATGTGCACGAGTAATATCTGCCTTCAATTTATCTGCGTCCTCATTGATTATGGTCCTGGGTCTCGAGTTATGTTAGAGATAGCGTAAAAGTATGTATGCATCTATTTTTTCATTGACAGTCTTAATTAACAATGTCTTCCTTATAATGTGACGATCATTTTTGAAAGATTGAGTAAGTATTCACCTAGTGATCGTGCTGATGATGTGCACTGAAGATTTATCCATCGATTGAATAGACGCAGTTTTGCCTCATGACTCGATTGTACTAGTTTTAGAAGATTTTGAATTTAATACTTCTCAGTCTGTCGCCTGTCTCTTCCTTGTGTAAGCTTATTTAGTAGAGATTGTTTGGCTGTTTACTACTTCGATGCCATTTTTTGAATGTTACTACTTGTTGCAGTTGTTGCTAGGTAGGTCTACAGTAACGCATGTATTGCATAGTCTGAGCTAAACTTCTCACAAAAGTTCCTATACTCACCAACACCCATCTGTGGTATGATTTCCGTGAATGACCCGTAATTTATGTCTTGTAGATGTTTTTTCACAAAGTGTTTATTGTTTTTCTTGCATTCGGATATAACATGAACGGTATTGTTTTTGGTTACTTGGTTAATCCTGAGAAACGTTTGAAGATTTCCAGAAATGGATATTCATTTAGTTAATTGAGACGCTTTTGTGTTAGGGTAACAAGTTCGGTGTATTCATTGCGGGTTTTTTTTTGGTCGTGATAGATCACTCTCGAAGGACGATTATGCTCTCTTGTGTCATCACTGTTTGTTTGTTTGCTTAACTGAAGAGTATTTGAAATTTATCCGCTGACATCATGTATTTGAAGTATATTGGCTATCAAACCAACACCTGTTTCATTGTTCTCTTAAGTGATTTCGAATTATACTGTTGATTTTCATGATCACATCGTTGCCAATGTAAATAACTCATATACATTCATAAAACCCTTGAAAATATATTTCGTTCGACTACCTTTAGAAATTCGCACATTTAAGCTTCAATTGTGTACTGTCGAATTTGAATGAGAGCGTAAATGTACTAGGTTTATGTGCTCGGGATTCTGAAAGTAATCAAGCCTCTAAAAACAAGTCATCCATCAGGTAGTCGTGATCACTGAGAACATTAATTAGTATATATCATGTCACCTATATTGATGTGGATGAAAACCCGTAATTGCCCTAAGAATATTTCGTACTTAAGCAGTTTGAAACTGGATTTTAAAGTGAGACTTTGCGGTAATTTAAAAAAGTTATTTCAAAATTCCATCACCATTTGTGGCGCTGTGAAATGTATTTGGCCAAAACTTTAAATCCGTAAAACTCACGCCAGACAATGTTGTGGACTGCATTTTTAAAACCTTATACGAGAACGCGAACTAACGATCTGGAGCTTGTGTATTGGGCTATAAAATATAATATACTGTACATAGCAGACACGATGGAAATTATCGACTTATTTTAGAGCTGAAGAAGTTGTCACAAGAATGCGCAGGAATGGGTTTTAACATTCAGATTATATCGTCCGTAACTGTTTCTTTCTAATCTTCGTTAATAATTAATAAGAGGTTTTAGCTGTTCCAGTCACTAAAGTTTGTTGTAAAATTGCTATCAGACCAAAAAATTATGTTCAAATTTGAGAACTGTATGAATCGCTCAAAATGTTAACTGCTTTTCTGCGAATAAAATGTGCTTGTTCGCATAAGTTTCCACACTACGTGCACCTCTGTTCATAGGTAAGCAATGTGTGTTGTGTGCTACTGGCCGCCTGGCTTCAGTAAACAAATTCTTTGTACTTTTCCTAGAAAACTGAAGTGAGAGATGGTATCTTTTTGGACATTTGTCTGGTCCAACTCTCACTAGAGTTTTCTGATAGGGAACATTTTTCCTTTGTTAAAAATATCTTTCACTGCCTAACCAAAGTGAAAACTCTTTTTATTTTGGCTTGTAGTCAGTATGTATGGGTGACTTAATAACCGCTTTCTGCATTCGTCTCATTTAGACTTTGATAGGACATGTTTTAGTGCCGATAAAATTGACTATGGAAATCTGAAGAAGAGGCAACCTTTCAATAGGCTGTTGATTCCATGGATTTGAGGCACACAGTTCTTTATTACAACACATTTTGCTATAAACATCTGTTTGCAGAGTCCACAACTAGCGTATTTTTAATTCGCAAGTCATTCTACTGTGACCCTCACTGTAACACCCATCGGATTCAAATCTTCATCTCGTGAAACCCCAGGGTCACAATTCCATTTCGATTTATTTAGTGTCATGCTTGCCGTCAGTTTGTACTCGCTTGAGCCTAACATGACTGTGTGCCGTTCGGTTGTCGTTTGTTTGTCTCTCTGATATTGAGACTGGTCCCGGTCGAACCGTGGCTGTTCAGGTTTGCTTACCATCCAGTCGTGCAGAGCCTGACTGACCGAACGTGCTGGATACTAAAAAGGAGACTAGATTTTTTACTTTGGTAGAAACGGAAAGACAATAAAACTCCTTCAAGGTAAGTAGAAAAACGGTGTGAAAAGCTTTGAAACAAAAGTGAGATGTATAATATGTCGTGTAAATGTGTGTGCAATGGCTCATTCGGACGGCTGTTTCTAGTTTTTCTAAGCGTGTGATAAACGTATCAGTATCCGACCCATTGGTTCCAAGGGAAGGCCATACAATTGTTCATTGACTTATACATAACTGTTACACTGGAAAGAATTGTTCATTGAATTCCGGCGGAAAAAATATTGGTCTCATCCTTTGATTTGAAGTTCCGACCACGACTGTTGAAGTGTTTGTGCTTACTGAAAACAAATACAGACGATGTATGTTCTGGAATTTGTTCAGCTGTGACTAGGCTAAATTTTTCCGCTTATTTACAAATTAGTCTCATGTTTAAAGCTGATAACTAATGGTCCCACGCATTCAACTGATAGGCTGACGTTGTTTGAAAATTAATGAACAGGCTGATTCACTAGGAAATACGGACTTGCCATCAATGATTACTGACCTCCAGTTTGGTCTAATCGTGTACTCTTGATAAACATAGTGACTGTTCATAAACCCTACTTAACAAACAGCTGTCGTATAGCATGCAGCTTCGTTTGTGAGTTGTATTTTATGTATATTCGATAACTAAAGCGCAGGCCTCCACACCAGGAAGGCGAGGAACTAGAAGCGACTATTGGAACAGTGGGTACGCACTATGGGGAATGCGTCACTAATGCGAATGACACTGTACTACTGCCCAGTGTGTGTGGGTACATGTCATCCATGCAAATGAGTGTACGCATTCGTTGTTCCATGTTTTCACATAACGTGTAATGGATTTCATGCAATAAACAACTTTGTGGACCAAGCGTCTTTTTCAGTCATGACAATGTAAGCTGTTAGTAATCTACACTACCTGCCATTTTTGTGGTATACTGAATAAAGTAATCGAAAAGCAGATGAGCCATGGACTGCATTGTTCTTTTCCCCCCCATCGTTTACCTCCGCCTCCAGAACATTCGTTTGTGTTCTTTAGAAGTTGTTGCTGTGCGAGGGAAACATTGCATATTGATCATATTGTCGACGTTTACCTTTTGCACCATTTGGGTGATTCATCTCGTCAGGTTTACCATATTCCTGGACAGACTCATCAAGCAGGCGTAGAATGGCTTTTTCTGAAAGTGGCAATGAGTATAGCACATATTTGACTTGCACCTTGGGATCTTTTGTGAGACTGTGAATCCAACTAAAAACAAATCATTGTTGCGTATATCAGTGAAAATTCGGAAATAGTATAATTCGTTCCGCTCCGCTCTACGGTGAATCACCGAAAGTGACTTGACTTCTCGTCTGTCGAACACAAAGTTATGCGGATACTTTGCCTCCCTTTCATTTCCCATGCATTTATTGTTTACTCCGTGTTTCTGCTCTCGACATGTACTAACTGTATCTGGCATCCTGACTCAGTTATCAGATGGCTTTGTAAATTGGTATGACTCCGCCTCTGATATGTTATGTGGTTCACTTACCTGCAATACGCTACACTGCGACTTGGCCAGTGCAGCTGCAAATTCGTAGTGGCCACAGCTTATAAACACTTCCGTTTTTTTTTTCAAAATTGAACAACACCCACACTCGATCGCAGCCTTCGCATTTAGATGAGCCTGTCGGCAAGCAAACTTCGAAATGAAGCAACAGACTCAAGTTTCGCTCTTATTAGAGCTCATCAGTAATGCATATTCTTGTCCGGATCGGAGTTTGTACTCTAACCCTCGTGCTTGTGATACTAGCGTGTTAACCACAACGCCTGCAATCTCACAATAGGCATGGCCGAATAATTAAATCCAAACGCTCCACCACAACCTTGTATGAATAGTTTTCAGCTGATAATTCCTGATCACCGGGTTGTCGATTGGATGGAACAACGTTTCTGTTCATTCTCCTTTCGAAATAATCGGACAAGCTACGTGGAAAGCATAGGTATGGTGTAAAGATATCTGAGAGCACAAAACCTGTTTAAAGTAAACTAAGTGCTCAATAGTTATATGGGTATAGTTTCTTGGATATTTGCTTGATAAGTTAATTATCAATAGATTTTTTTTTCAAATTTTTCTGATAGAGACAATCATTGTTTCTGTGTTTCACTGATTGCAGGCGGACAAATCTGGTGGACCTCCCTCTGATATTGGTAAGTACTTTTCACTAGCTCTCGTTTTTTTAATAAACGTGGGTATGGTTTAAGTTTGCTTGTCAGCTTCTGTTATGGTGACTCACTTGTGCTATCATTCAGTCTTTTTTTGATATATTCTACGTGTAACCCGTGAGCTAAAAAATAACCCCGTCCTATTGAAATATACGAAGTGGTGGTAACGGTGTTGTTCAGTTCTTCTTTTATGAACCCTCATCCCCGGCACAGTGTTTGTTCTCAGTAGTGTATTTTCTAACGATCGGTGTTTGATGTTGAGTCACTTCCCTCTGAATTCGGTGTACGTTTGCTCGGCGATCCATTACGTGACACATCCGATACTCCCAGGACGTTGATTAGCGACCACGGTCTCGTTGAACTGAGTAGGTGATCATTTATGGAATGAGCTATCGGCGTACGTTGTGTTTCACTAGAAAATGGACGTGGTAGGACATCGGTTCGCTTCGTTGTAGTTAATCAAATCGCTGTATCATCGATGCTTTGATTTTTTCACGTGCAATCACTAGGTGGGAGTTGTCGCTTCTTCGATACTGTCGACAGCAAAAGGGTTGGTTTTGTATCCCTAACTGTCTGATGTAACCTTGTAATCCCCCTGAACATGCTGGCAAAGTGACTTAGCCTATGATTAATGATTCACATCTACACATTGTCTGTGAACATAATTAAGAGCCATTTCAATCTCAGTTTGTTATCACCAGAGTGCAAGTTTGTAACGTGTTCTATTGAATACTTGAGTGTGACGTAACCTTTTCCTGACGCCGGTTTCTTTGTTTCCACGTTTTTGTACTTTCCACCTGAGGGTGGCTCAATAACTGTAACCGTACTGTGATTCATGGGAGACTCACAGACTGGACTATTCAGATTTACCGGCTCGACGTATTTGGATAGCTTTACTTCCTCTTTCGTAAACTAAGAACTAATGGCGATTACTCTTGATGTATCAGATGTATGTGTGAATCGATGGATTTCTGATGGTCTCTACACCGACTAGTTCTGTCGAAAGAGTTCGGACGTAATATTCTACGGTGAATGATGTCCCACGGAGAAAACACTAATGCGAATGAATATTGTCAACAAATGGAATCAGCATCATCGACACTGAATGCCAGTCATGTTATGACAGGGGGAGATTATTCTCCTCAGAGCGAGAGGTGCTATGTGGAAATTCTTATTAGTCACGAGGGGCACAAGCCCTTCTTTATATTCGATATGATATATGGGCACACGAGTTAACCTTTCTGATCTTGTTGTATATCTACGGAAGTATTGAACAAACAAGCTGGCTTTATGTGAAATGTAATTGGACACATCATTGTTGCGTCTAGCTGGTGAATTTTCTGCATTCTTTTTACTATTAACACCTGACTATCACCATTTTATAGTAAACGGAATTCAGTTATGACTGGCTTCTGGAAGCATTTAACTGGTAGTATCTGATTATTTTTGCTACTGAAAACTGTTCTTGGTGGCTTCCATTTCGCTGCTTATACATTTTTGCAGCTATGTTTCTTCACTGAAACACAACCAACGTTTTATTAAATATTCTCTTCTACATCCCTAAACTGCAAGCGTTGTTCGCAGGCACATTTAATTCTGCCAATTGTAACGCCTGTAGTTCGGTTGAAGCAGCTTCGCCTTGTATAAACTGATCCGCAACAGGATGATGGTTCAGCATTTTTATTATTACAGTGATGGTGTTCTTGTTTTGTTTTCACAACTGTGCTCATTTCAGACAAAATTTCAGCAGGTTATGAATCTAATATCATCTTGTTCCTTTCCCACGTAATTTTCCAGTTTCTGCTTTCGATCCTTTCGTCACTTCCGTGAATCGAGCGGCACCCACACAAAATTCGCTTTCTGGCGCTGACTTTGATTCGGTGAGTTAGCGTACCTTTCTTATAGATTCGACGCTCTAGGTTTATTTGTTTCTGGAAGGTGGTACCTACATAGTTGATACTTTCACTCCGCGAAGTTGGTTGCTTCCTAGCTGTTCCCAACTTTTCTCAAACCGGCGTTTCCTTTGTTTACCCACCAGGTGTTTGGTCCTGCTAATGCGACAGCTAATCCGGGTGACCTTTTCGAGGCTGATCCTTTCTCTAGCCTGGAACAAGCAGCGACAGCAGGCAAGAAATCTCCACCACCCAGACCGAAAACCCGTCCGGGAGCGGGGAAGGGGTCACGTGAACGAAAGGTATTGGTGTCGCTAATTTCGCGTTCATTCGGTTCGTCTTTACTGTACATAATAATCTGCCATATTACTAAAACATGGTCCAATTATCCATTGAAAATCAGTTTCTTGTTCCGGTTAAACTAGATAGTTGTGACCTTACTTTTCAGAGCATGCCATTTCTGTGCTTTCTCGTCGTTACTTTTTACGGTTCGTTTTGAATTCGTTTACCTTTTCTTGTTTATGGTTCGACATTCTTCCTTTTGGGTTCCGTTGATTGTATCATGCTTATCGATGGTTGACTCATTGTTAAACAAGTTTAAGCGCTTTCTATCTTTCTGCGCTCCATCAGTGGAAGTGTACATATCCTCTGAAACGTCAAAATTGATCTCAATATCTAAGCCTCGATTTATCAAACTAAACATTTCCCTTTTTCAACTACTCACTTCGTCAGTGGTCACCCCAGTAACGCACGGTCTTTATATCCACAAACCGTCACCGTAAGCTAACGAATGCTATCTGCCTATGGTAAAGTTTGAGAAAAGCCAACATTAAAACGTTTGATGTTTGGTCATGTCTTTCACATCTCATTGAGGAAACATAATATAGTCAATATATGACAAACAGGCTTACCAACAGCTGCGAGAAATGCAAACTTGTCAGATTGACTAGGACTGGAAAACAGTCTTTTGGCTAACATAACGTGGGTGAGGTAAACATGTGAACCAATTTGAAAATTTCATAGGGTGAAATAACTGGAAGTATGGAAGAGAGAACTACAACACGATCCGTTGACATTCCGTGAAACACAGTTTTGTAGGTTTCACGTACGTCTTCCCGTGCTCTTGTTAAATTAGATAGAGACCGTGATGTTTATTTCCCTGACGAGTTTAATTACTTGCTCAATTGTCGCAATGAGTTGTACAAGAGATGGTAAGCATGTTCGTGCGCAAAACATACCGCTCTGTTGACGACATTTTTGAAATTTCTTAGTGAAAATCTTTTTCCCAAAAACTCTGTGAGGCTGTCGTACGAGTTTCATTTTGTTTTTTTTACACAGGATTCATGCAAACCTGAAATATTTTGTACTGCTCCAAACAGAAATTGGACTCTCGATTGTATGTAGAACCTATCCCTCATAGATCAAACACATACTGCTTAAAGCTTATCGGTCATACTTGTTACGCCGTTCAGCAACCTTCAGTAAGCATCTATAATTCGTCCAATCACTGTTCCTGTTCGACTCTGCTTGCATGCTTCCCATTAGTTCACCGAACTCAGCACAAACGTATCATGCTTGGGAGCACTTATCGTCGAGGACAAAAAGTGTGGTGACTGATTGGAATATACGAGGCGGCCTAATGAACCGCCACTTTAACTATACAGGAGGTCGAAGGGAATGACACGCGTTTGAAAGGTTTTGAATTATGGCATGGACACAGATTATCCAGGGTTACAATGGTTCAATGTGTGAATGGATTGCTACCTGGTCTACTGGAATGAATAAATTTGTCTCTCCTGATCTTTACTGAGACTTAAAAGATTTGCTTTTATAGTTCTTATTGAAATACCCGGATTTTTCAACGCTACTTTCGCAACCAATCGGTGTTTTCGTGTACGCGCATTCAATTTGTCTCAGTATTGATAACTTACTTTGGTTCACTCGATTACCAGACCTCGCTTCCACAGAACCTCTTTGCGATCACCCTGACCGCATGAATTTTGAGAAGTGGCTATTGGACAAATGTCCGATATTTTATTGAAAACCACGTAAACCGTGTTTACCGAGACGTCATTGGCAACGTTGTGAATCCGTAACTATGCACAGCCAGTCCAGTTTACTGTACATGCAGTATACATATCTGATCTGTGCGAGCTGAGTGCTACAAATGACCTTGCTCATTTTTTGTCCATTAATGGATATGCTATTGAAGTGCAGTTTTTCAGTGATACAACACCCAGCCAACTAGAACGCAAGCAAAACATACCAAACAGATAGAACCTAATTCACGAAACTTTCTTACTCATTTTTTTGTCCGTTGTACCTTCATCGGTCGTGTCATACACGATGTTTTACCGCAGCCTCGTTCAACTACTCCTCGATCGCCTTCCGTAAGTCATTCACAATACTTAACTGTTATATTATCAAATAGCAGGTTTTGTTTCACGATATGTTGAAGGCGCTTGTGGATGGTGCCTCCTCAACCGTGTTTATCGGCCCACTTCCATGGAAGATTTGAATGGCTTTTTTGACCACCTTTGCAGTCACACTAACGTGCCAATTAGCCTGTCGTTCTGCGTTTCCCATTTTCATCAATGCCGCCATAATTCATGCTGTTTTGCATCAGTACGTTTGTGAGTTCCGTCTGATTTGAAATTTGTTCACAACTATTTGGGTTATTTTTAACGACAGTGCATTTACGAATGTCCTCGTCCAATTGAGGTGCTTAACTTGTTATACTAACCTTTTTGCACGCTTTTTCTGCGCTCCATTCTGTCCATTGAGGCTTTTTCGTGGCCCTTTTGATCTACTCTCTTCCAATGTAATAAACACAACTGAGGTAGAGCCACAGCAGGACCATTTCCTACGACCCTGTGAGGCTTTTACAGGAGCCATACAGAAACCAACTCTTCGCTTCTGATGACGGATTACACCTCTGGTCTCACTTTGGCTCCATTCTTTTCTGTATATATCAGAGATTATCGCCACAATTTCAGCTCTCAAAATGTGGTGTTCAATCTGCGCGGGACTACTAGCCTGATGGCTGTAGACAACGCAGGTGGTCCCACGCAGTTGATGTTATCGTCTCATTTGGTCTACTGGAAAACATTGAACTTCTGTCACACAGTTACATTGCAAACGGCAGATAATTGATGACTTGAAGATATCACTTGATCTCTGTCCTCTTAGTTTACGTATAGCTCTCACGTACACAGTGCTTCAACTCCACTTTATTCACCCCAAGCTTTGCGTAATACCTGCCTGACAAATTATCGGTTTTCTTGACACAGTGCGCGGGCAATTTCGGCTCTGGTGAAGAGCGTGGGATATATGAGTGTTTGCGAAAACCAGCTTGTTAGTCTATCGAAAACAATTGAGTGCGCGGCGAACTACATTTATTTTCTGTCAGCGGTAACGTAGATCTTCTTGAAACGGTGTGTAGAATGCGACTTGTCACTCTAGGTCTGTACCGAGCCAGTTGTTATAATGAACTCTAAAAATGTTGGTAAACTATGCTGCTCATTGATGTCCGGCGCATTGTCGGTGCATGGGCCGTGTTACCCATCCTTCCAGGACAGATTGCCTTGGCCCGTTCTGACACTGGTCTCGAGTATAGACCGCTTTATTTCTTCACCTTATCATGAACCTGTGATCACTCAGTGTTAAATGCATCGACTATCAATTACCCGGCTGCAAGCTTTAGCATCTTAATGGCGCTCAGTTCATACGCGACCACTTATGCAACGAGTGCATTAAAGCGTGAAACCTGAGAAATGACTTAATGTAACAACTCGCCATAGTATCAGCCTGTGTTGCATATGGTCCGTGTTTGTGTTCTGCGAAATGTAAGGAGACAAATTTCCTTGGGCATCGTGTGTTTGACGGACGCCATTATCTACAGACTACGATGCGTCCCCACAGTCTTCTGTGGTTTTGAAATTATCTGAGATACAATGTGGAGAAAACGTGTTGGCATATCCCAAGCATATGTAGTCATTTCGCAGTGATCCGGACGCCGAACGAATTCGGCTGTCGCTTCTTCCAGTATCACAATTGGTCGATCGGACGGAGAATTCACACTTTTCAGATACGCTACTACTGATGTGCACTGTACGCATAATTTACTGCCGGTCGAACAGGTATGTTGCAGACAAAGTAGTTTTGACACCATCAGAAAGGTGGGATAGTCTGTTTTGATTCATCACGCACTCACAAATGGGAGGAACCCAAGGCGATTGTCTGTGTCTGCCGAAAACTTGTTCGAATTATCTGGCTGTCTTATGTAACATGGAGGTCAATGACCGTCTGTTGACTCCTAACTTGAATCCCTATTTCCTGGGTCATCCATTGAAGTTGCAACAATAGATGCGTAGATTGAACTGCAACGAACATTGTTTTAATATTAAGGTATGCCCATTCTGGTGCATCCTGTCTGTATCTGTTATGGCAGCGTTATCAGTAGTTAATTTGAGGCGGTGCCACCCTGGACATTGATTATACTATTCCGGACCTCCACATTGTTTGTCCGCGTGAACAAATTTGTTGTGATGTACAACCACTAATGCTTGTGCCAGCAAGCTTGTCTGCTAAGGTGTGCTTACTTCATGCTTGAGCGCTTATGTCCGAACTGTACTTCCTCTGTGTTCTAATACTCTGTTTCTTCAGTATCTTGCGTACTGCTAAGATCCGTACTATTTGTGAAACAAACTTTCTGTTTGTTCCATTTTCGTTTACTTCGTGTTCCTTTAGTACCGTCCGGCACACAGAATGAGGTCCAAATGAGTATTATTCATCTTCTGTAAGGTGTAAATTTTTTGTTTGTCAAACAACATAGCATATGTGTGTTACATAGGTACCGTATATATGTTCATCCTGTGATTTGTCATCTAATCTTTGCTTCCTCATTATCTGTTTCTAAAGTGAAACAAATTTAAATGAATAACAGTTTTCCACTTTTGATGCTCTCTAAATTTCGTCAGTACCATCTATCTAGATTCATGTACACGTTTATGATCATAATTGTCATTGAATTTCTTGTTTATCCCTAGTCAATCGGTGATGCACCTACCCTCACGTCAACAACACTCCAAACACTTGGAAGCTTGCCAGATTTCAGCGCTTCGTTAGCCGGTTCGAAGTTTCGTACCAATGGCAATTCAATCTCGCCGGTAAATGTTCACAAATCCAATATGTTTTCTCGATCTAAGGGTGGTGGTGACTTGCTTGCCGGACGGAATAATCACGCTATGCATAGAACTAGTTTAAACAAGGGCGACAAAATGACTAATTGGGCTCCTTCCGGATTATCTGAAGAAGAGCAACTATCAATTGCCACCCGTGAAAGTCAGCGTCTTGCTCGTATGGAAGAGCGTGCGCGCAGACAGGAAGAAGCGGATCTCGAACTTGCACTTCAGTTGAGTAAAATGGATGCTGCTCTATCCTAATCCTTTCACACTAGTCCTCCGGTTGCTTCTTTCTCAGTACCTCGTCCTTCTCCTTGCGTACGTAGTTGTTTCAATGAAAAAAGTCAAGCTCGTCCATTTAACAGTCCCTCTCCACATTACTTTCTTCTTTTTTTAATTCTTCGTTCATGCCTTGGTGTATATCGTTTTGCTTGCATGACACCAAAAAGCTTCCAGCATTATTGTTTCTGAGTTAATCGTTTTTTTCATTCTCCCCGCCAGTTGAGTGGAAAGTATCAAATGTTGTAGTTTTTCAATGACTTTGAAGCCCGTCATTCTGCCCACGTGAATAAACCATTGCCTTTTATTCAATCCGGCGTGTTCCATCTACAAAACGGTGCACGTTAAATATATATATATATACACATATATATGTGTATGCTTTGATTTTAATATCCGCCTTTTACGTTTTTCACTTGGAATTCCCCATTTTCATCCGACAACGTGGATTAAAAAGCAGATTGACACCCATGTACGTTCGTTTTCATGCTGAACACCGTATGTGATTGTCAGTTTTCCTATCTCGTCTGGTTAATTGTTTATTTTATGTGAAGTATTAATCGGATCAATGTATCCAAATCGGCCATGAAAAGGTGTTTGTTTTGCAAGCCCCTGTTCCGGCTATTCTGACTTAACATACACAACCACAAAATTGTGTATAAAACTGAAATAGGGTCATACCGAGTGTCAGTGGTCTTACGAACTTCGGGAATTACGATCTAAAGACTGTGTTTTGCTATGCCTGACTGAGACACGTGACCGGCAAGCAATAGAGTGACACTTGAATTTACGCTTCAACGGTTATCAAGTGGTTTACAGGTGGTTAGCCGTGTGAAGTACAGGACCTGTTTAAATAGCTGGAATGCAATCGCTTCAGCTGTTGACAACGGTCGTTTTCTGATAAGTCGAGATTGGACGCTCAGCATTTTATTGCTGCTTTTGAAGGCGTCATCCACCGTCATTCTGATGATTTATCGATCCGGTGCTAGTCGACAATACTCGATATGGATTTCCTCAAGCTATTTCAGGACCATCTTGAAGGATGCTCAGGGATCCTGTCCGATTGCCGATGAGCAGACCTTCCAACGTAGGGTAATTAATGAAAGCAGGAGGAAAACGTCGCGGACTGAATAGGAACACTAGCAAACTGTGCTTGGGACGAGATGCCAGTATCGATGTGCTTATTGAGTGCAGCAATTATTTTTCCTATCTAAAAGGGCTTTATTGGATCTGTGATTCATCAGCTCACTAACCGCTTGGGCAATAAAGGCCAAACTGTTGGAAGCATACTTTTCCGTCATTGCCTGTTAAGTATCGTTCACTTTATCTAATATCTCGGGGTATCCGTTTTGACGCAAAATCTCCCGAACGTTTTGTAGGCTTTCTGCCATGCTTGATTTGCGTATACTTCTATTGGACCGTTTTTTTATTACGTGATCAAACATTTAACCCAAAATCAAGAAAGAGAAAAGACGCAGAAACACCGTTTATTGGAAACCCGCATCAGAAGTGGCTCGAAGGGTTCTAAACTTATAGAGCGAAACAACTGCCGTACATGGTCGAAAAGACGCGAAGCAAATCAAATGAGAAGTTCATATATGGCAGTCAGACGTGGAGTGAATCAAGTGAAATGGCCATTTGCCAATCAGGACGTTAAAACAAATCATGTTACTGGGGTCATTAGAAAGCAAACGCGAGAAAACAGTACAGTTGGAGCACGGCTGCAATCTTATTGGTTGATTGGGACCACACCACCATCCGAACTGGGCTAATCGATCAACATGGTGTTATGCATCTTGGCTACTTTGTTAGGAGATGGGCGTCGTGACAGATTCCTGCTCTGTCTCTATGACAGTGTCAGATCTATTTCAATTTAATACCCTGGAAGTAAATATAACATCCGATTCGCATCTTTTCCTTATGGAGCGTTCCGTGGATAGATCGGTCCACTTGACGATGCATAGCTACGTCAGGTGAGTGATTAATCTCCCCCAAACTCCACAAGGTTGGTATGTTGATGAGGTCAATAGTATCCGTGTGTAAGTCATCACAACATTAACTGGCATAGGGGTTGACCCAGCTTCAGCCAGCAAACCAATCGGGGGGGGGGCGGAACACTGAGACAGTTCTGAACTAATCTACTTGCTGGATGGTTTGGATTGTCGTGACAAACGTATGGTCTTTATAGACATATCTTTGTTTAGAAATGTTTCTCTAGAGCAGACGACAGGTGTAAGCTACTAGTAGGTCGACTCAACTCAATCATGGGACTGCCGACATCCGAATTAGAACACCCTCTTTTCCGGCGAGCCTCAATTTCTACTTCCAAGGAAGCTGCTGTATACAAATGAATGATGTTGCTATGGCCAATCCACTCGTTTCTCACTTATAGTGGAACGCGGATACAGCCACCAGTCGAGCCCATTTCTGCCAGCGTGGTGTTGACAATATCCTACTATTTACCGACATCATGGGGTAACTTGTATACACGACTAAGTGAGTTAGTTGAACTCCACTATTAGCGTTATCATTGGGCATGAGCGTATTGATACTCTCGCGTTTTTGGATAATCTCGTAGGTTGTCAGTCGTAGACTGTCTGTCTAACATTAACACACTTGGACAAGACGGCGCCTGAACTTTCAATTTCGTTCCGATTCTGTACAAGAGCGGTCTAGTGGGAACTCCGTTTTACCTTACAAGACAAAACTGTTCGAGGGGAACATTAGTCAAGTCAGTCATTGTTGCGAACTACACTCAGTGAAATTGGTTTTCCATCAGCGTTTGATAAATTCAACAAATATGCTCAGTTGTCGAGAGGGCTTCCTCAATGATCAAGGTGGGTCGTTGTCACACGACTTTGAACACTACAGATCGCTGAAAGATCTGTCCCGTTACCCTGACACTGCACGGAAACGATTCGTCCAACTTGCAATCCCATGTTATTTGCACGTGCTGACAAGTTTCGGCAATTATACTGCCGGACACACTCCACACCTTTATTCGGACTTCTCCAAGTGCACCCACACATCTTCCAGTAGATCCCTGTAAAAATATCTGTTTAATGTATCCGGTCTTATTATTCGTCCGTCATCCTTTAATTATCCCGATTTTTACACAGACCCAACATTCTCAGTCCTGAATTAACTTCAAAATTGAATTGACATACTTATTGAATCTGATAACCTATGGCTGACTTCTCTGACCTGTTCTTCGGCTGCAGTGTAACGCACGTTTGAAACTAGTAGGCGCGCAATGATTGCGTCTGTAGTGACCGTTATATCAACGTTGTTCATGAAGATCCTAGGTCAAAGGACAGTCGATGGAACCAGGGGAAAAATTGTATTTAATCTATTATCACATGTCGCGCAATACATCCTTATGTACACCCTTTGCCTGCTTCTCTGACTGCATGCTACAAAGTGATGGCCACTCTAGGATTATAAATATTTAAACCTGCAAAGCAATCGGGAGAAGATCCGCACATTTCCGGCTCAACCGTCGCCGGGGACTTCGGCCAAATCACGCAGCGATCAATGATCGTTTCATATTGGATGTACGCGAATCCCACAACAACGGAAGTGTAAGTTTCGATTGCGCACCCCGAAATATTTACTATGGATGGACACTACCCCTTGTAGGGGACTAGAACGTTTCTATCCAAAATCGTGCCTGTTCTCCACAATAGTCAAACCAGAAAACCGATTAGCGGACAACGGCGGTACCGTTGAGTTTCAGCGTAATATACTTCCGCCTGGAAGCATAATCGACGAAGAAAGTGGCGAAAATGGAGTTTTATTTGTCGGGCCGGCTCCTGGAATCGTCGACCGCGGGACTTCGATCTGGGCTGTGATACCAATTGCTTGTCAGCTCGGCAACGGTCTTCCTTGTGGCCTCGACGATTGCATTTCTGGCACTTGTGTTTATGAAATGGACACAAGTGCACATGGTGCCAATCTCCGCATTGCCAATAGGGTGTCGGAAGCCTTGAAGATCGTTCCTGGTAGGGTGGCCGCGATCCACCAGAGTGAGGATAACCAGCGTGTACTGATTGAATACTCAATGATGTTTGAGGTTTTGGCGACTGCTGGCTCATCATGGCATCATGTTTGAGGTTGACCGACCTCTGACATTTGGCGGTGATCGTCTGTAGCGTCATCTCATGGTCGTGTTCCATCTTGTTCAGGATACGAGGGCGGATGTCAGCATCTGCCGGTGACTGGAGACCGCATACAAAAATCAGTGTTTTGAATTGATCGTCGGTCATGGAGGAGAGCTTGAAACGCTCGCACTCTCGATTGACGTTTCCGGTATAGGTGACACAATCTTCGGATTGGCTCTTGGTCACGCTTGTTAGTTGCAGAACGTGATTTCCCCAACTT
>JTDE01020929.1:0-46318 GCA_014338405.1 Paragonimus skrjabini miyazakii
ACGATCGTTTCTAAGTCCTGCACACAGCAGATTGTCCACAGATTTCTGTGTGACTACGATGTATAACCTTACATTTTGCTCTATCAAACGGAAGCCGGTTGTCTGCTGTCCAGCATAATAGGAAGATCATCTATCCTTCCTTTCTCTCTCTCATTATCACGCTGTCCACAGCGTGCCAAATGATAGTGTCGGCATTAGAAAAAACAGCAGCGACAGGCTGCGTGACGAGTTTGACGCTGATTGCTACCCCCCCCCCAGATTACATTTGGATTAGATCTAAACTAACTAACCGCCTGAAACCTATACTGATACTTATCTATGCACATGACGAGTCTATAACTGGTACGTTAGCAACTAGTGATGTTTGAACAAAGTCCACTGGGTCCCATCTTGACAGACTTTTTCATGATAAAAATTGAGCAACAGCTAGCTACGGAGATGGGAAATTTGTCATATTTCAAGCGTCACGTCGACGACACATTAGTATTCAGTCGCTCTAAACAGGTGATAGATTACCTGGTGCAACGTCTAAATAGTTGTCACCCTAACTTGAAGGTTACTTGTGAATTTGAAGTCAACAACCGTCTGCCACTTCTAGATATACTCATAAGTCGTCGAGAAAATGGCTCGGTTAAAAGAGCCGTCTACAGGAAATCCACGTGGTCCGGTCAATACTTAAACTTCAGCAGCTTCACACCGGTGCAACATAAATGTACATTAGTGAATACGCATTTTACACGGGCAAGGCGAATCTGTACACATGACAGTTTTGCGGGAGAACTAGATCTGATTACTTCTGTCTACAGTCAAGTGGTTACCCCAGAGGGTTCATAGATAGGCACAGTAGACAAAAAGTACCATCCGAAGAGGTGGTCACTGTAGAGGAAAAGGAGGTCTACATAGAGCTGCATTTTAAGGGTGATTATATCATGTACCAAACAACACAAGGGTTGAAGAATTCGATTAAGTGAACTTTCAGTGCAGCTGAACTCCGAGTAATCTCTCGGACTCAGAAGTTACCGGTAACTTCAGTCAAAGGAGATCAGCCTATCGGTGCCACTTCACATTGTATTTATCAATTTGCATGTAACTGCGGAGAAAGTTACATAGGCAGAACCGAGATATACCCGAGCTCCAGAATGGAGGAACATCTACCTAAATAGGTGCAGAAGTCCGTGTTACCGGAGAACGGTAATGTTGTTGAAACGCGTAAACAGCCAGCTTCCTCAGTCGCTAGACACGTCCTGACCACTGGTCACGTTATCGATCCACCTTGTGCATTCAGAGTTTTGTTACGTCATTCTAACCCAAGATTCTTACGGTTTACCGAAGCAGTCGCCATCAACCGACTTAAGCCAGCCCTCTGTGTTCAGAAACAACTGCTCGTGAACTTGACTCTTTTCTGGACTTAATGACCTATCCTAACCCGCTTATTGATTATCCAGCCCTCTAGTTGTTTGCTATAAAAAACGCACCCGTGTTATTGTAAATTTGGTACTGACGAGTCACTACGAAATGCTAGCATCTACCAGTGTTTTGGGTCTCACTGCTTTGTTCAAACTGTCCAAGGGAACCAACTGTTTGAAATCGTTGATGTGTTTGTGCCACACCTACCAAATCTTGGATGGTGGTTGCCCTCTGGACATAACACTCTTGGAACACACGTGCTCTTGGTACTTTGACTGATTCAAAGCAACTCAACGAGTTTTGACTTCGTGTCTACGAAATTGCCGCGTATCTGTATAAACGAACAACTATACACACCCAATCTGGTAGAGGATTCACACATTTATATCCAATGTAGCTTCAGGAAGAAACATGTTTCTTAAACAACAGTTCCGAACGGTAAACTGACTAGCTAAAGGAACATCCGATCTATAACATCAACACACAAAATCACGTACTTTAGAGAACACAAGTTAGCATGCCAATAAAACGATCATCAAATAAATGTATACCCCGTTACTCACCACCATCTGCATACGTTTCAACACCGAAACTAGGAAAACCATTTTCGAATTCTCCTTCGAATCTTCCAATAGAATTCTCTTTACATTTGATCCCGAGTGCAATAAAATCCTCCACAAATTTGCCTTTTATAACCCAGTCCTCACGTGTGAAAACACCATGTCCGTTTCTTCGATTATGCGCCCACTCTCCCTCGTACATGGCACCCGGTGCATTTGGCCAAAGGAACACACCACTCTTCTCCATTCCTGCGTCCCATAACCCTGTGTACTCTCCCTGACATTTGTCTTTAGTTATAAGTCCAAGTCCAACAGCTTTTTCGTTTAGCCATTCACCAATATAGATTCCAGCATCTTTGAACTCGTATCGACCAGCCGGTAGACTAGCTGCTTCGGGTTGATGAATTTCCGTGGTCATCTAGTGGAATGTGACAAGTGGGCTACTTCAACTGTACTAAAAATTCAGTTCATGTGAGACGAGTTGATGAACATCACTTTTCACATGTGATTACATGAGAACTGGTGTATCATCCTAGTTTTATTCGAAAATCACGCAACTAAGAGTTCAGTTTCAAAAGGCTATCGATGAAACGAATATTGCTTGTGTTTGTCAATTGCTTTCAAAGGTAAACCGGCGAAACTAATCCGGCACAGTGGACCAACGACGCGCAGAAATGCACAGTGTGCTATCGAGATGAATATCGGACAAATCCCATTGGTAAATGTTTTGAGCGTAGGTGGTATGATGGGATCGATCGGGTAGATGTGATTGGTGGCGTCAGTACGACCACTGGTCCCAGTTCGCCTATGGCACATGTTACAGGACGCGTTGGTTAACGGGATTATGATAGGCCAGCTAAAAATTGCGTGGTTGACCCCTAAAGTGCAATGTCCGTAGTTCTAAGTGAAAAAGTTCATTTTCTCTCAGTGGTCATCGACAATCACTGTATTTGTGGTGTGTGTACAAACAAAGGTGTTGATAGCTGTTTTATGGTTATACTTCCAAATGTACACCAAAAGTGGTGTCTTTTGAAGATAAGTATAGCGTAACCCACCTGCAAAGTATGTAAACCTACCTTGCTTATAGTCTTAAAAATGACTTGAAATTATACTCCGATTCCATAACTATTCTCGTTTTAAGCCGTTTTAATGATCCAATCTTAGCAAACCAGAAATGGACAGTTTAGTAAGCAATAAACAATATATTTTAAGTGTTTTCAGATAAGTGTTATCAGATTCTTTTCGCCCATGAGACTAACGGAGATCCTTGGACAGAGTGGATGAGCAAGGAAAAATGTTGGAAGCCCATTAACATATGGTGGCTTGAATGTCTTTGTCAAAGTGAATGTTATGCCCATTCGGAAAAAGCGATGTATACAGAATTATAGACCCTCGTAACTTTCTAAACGTTCGGACAAACTGTTTGTTCAAGAAGTCCTACAAAGACACGGTGTGCTGCATCAAGTTTGAGTCGAGTTCTGCTACAACAAGTAAACCGGTAAACAGATACAAAAATACGGATTATCACTAGGATCCTTAGGAAGATCGTTGCATATTCGCTCAGTACGATCAGAAACTGGATAGGATTGTGCCAGGAGAGGTCAGCAATAGCTGAAGTTGCCAATCTATCATATTGTATTCAGCATATGAGGCATCCCGGTTTATACTGCGAGGCCGGCGACACAACGTAGACTTAGTGGGATAGTCGCGTATGTAAAGCGACTGTAAGGGCTATGATACTTTACGACCGTAAAATCTGATCACTCAGAATGGAAGACTTTAACTACTCTCAGGTAACTGACCATCTGTGTCTGCATTCGATTGCTCGCCGATGAGTAACTAATGAAGAGATTAGGAAGTGGGTATTTAGTAAAGACTTTCCAGTGAGTTCTTTTGTTTCATCTTTCGATTTGCATAGACTCGGCTAGTTAGGTCATGTGCTGAGGATGCCAACTAGTCATTCTCCACATCGAACACTGCTTGCTGATGCCGCAATCGACTGGCTTGAGGTGTGAGGTGGATAGATGATGGTCTGGTGTATGCAGGTGTAGTTATTCACGAAGGCGTTGGCCATTGCAAGCTAGGTTTGTCTTCCAGGCTGGACCCTCGTGACTCACAGATTTGACGGTTGGCGAATTTAGTTGAAATGGTGGCTAATGGGGTTGAGTGCCGTTAATGTCGTTTCTTGTTCAAGTCATCTGTGAAGCAACTACACTTACTGATGCGGGACAGTGAAAGCCGCGAGAAAGCTGTCTTGCTGATGACGTCTTAATTTCACTTATAGTTCGGTTGTTTGTTTGTTGGATGTAGGCCTCTTAATATTCATTGCCTGAATATAGACATGGTTGCTTCTACTAGTTATACCATCTGCTCTTCCCTCCTCTTTATGTCTTCCCCTGGCCAAGAGTTGCTTTTTCCTTCTTAATGTTTGTATGACAATTAAACGTCAACGCAAACCACTGATGTATTACTGTTTATGATGATGGTAATAGTAGCAATAATAATATTTCTACACGAGGAGTCGTAACTAACTTTGAGGCAACTACATTTCCTTCTTTTAGGGTTCATCAGTTTACAAAACAACTTACACGTAAAGAAAAGGGAAAAGATGGCAGATGTATTGAAGTTAACGTGGAATATACAACTGGGAAGATGGAGAGGTTGATAATGCGGTATTCGAACGGGTAGCTTATGGTAACTTTTACATGTCAAACCTGTGCCACCTTATTGAGTTCGACCGGTTTGAGAAGATCTATTCGGTAATTGAGGAAATATATTTGGTACAGCGAGGTAAACATCCGAATCTACCAGGTGCAAACAGGGTATGCACTAGTCCCGCAACCAATCGATAGTAGTTTTTACATATTCAGCTGTGTTATATTGTACGTTAGCAACAAATCACTGCCAATCACCAGCTTTGAGTTAAGCATTTAGTTGTGACTAATGATGAAGCGCGTTTGCCTTATTTGTGGAAGCTCAGGGTTCCATCTATTTTTGGGCTGGTACACATTCTTATTTTTATGATATCTACGGTTTCATCGGTTTTAAGTGAGGTCGAAACCAGCAAGTGCGCACGGGTTGAATTTGGGTTGTGTAACAGAGCGTGCTACTGTGTACTTGACGCCGTTTTAGTTTTCGTTTGTACAAGTCGTGTGCATGGCTTACCGGACCTGTGGTTCATGCTTGTTTGTGTCGCTTCCTTTTAGAGGACTGTTGTTTGAAACCCTACTTCGGCAGGACGCTGTCCCCCGGTATCTCCACGTCGCCGTAAAGTTGATTCGCAAGTGTAACGGACGGTCAGAATAGAAACGACCGACTTGTGTGTTACGTCAGGGCACGAACTACACTTTTTCCCGGATGGTTGGATTATCACAGTCTAGTTTCCCTAGATGCATCTGTACTGACGCCAATTCTAAAAACCTATCCGGAACAAATATGAATATTTTTATTTAAAACATACCCAAGCAGTATAATGGAGCAATAATGGATATTCAGGAAAGTAATCGATATGCTTGTGTTTGGACGTAGAGAAATGGGTTCACGGATCATGAAAGGATTGTGGTAAATATAGACAGCGTTGGTCAACGATAATCAATTCAGTTTACGCCCTAATTTGTTCACTACTTGTCTCATATGTATTGCTTGACGCTAATATTTCCGACTAACTTTAGACAATATTATCCTTCAGAAATATGAAACATAAGATTTCACTGTGCTTAATATGAGTTGCCTGAATAGTAAAAACCATTTTGGTCTACGTGGTAAGACAATGAGGTTTTAACAGATATTCTGTTATCAGCTAATAACATGAAGTTCATTGCTGTATGATTTACTACAGAGTTAAGTTATACTTAAATATTGTATTAACATAGAAGAATTTGTGTATGAGAGATTCAGGATAGTTAGCCCTTGCTAGATATGCCATCTTTAATGCAGGTAGGTTGATCAATGAACAAAAGCTGAACTTTTTCAGGAATATTCAAATACTTGTCTTTTGTACTACTATTGAATTATAAGTCAGCAAGCAAGAGTGTCTGACCTCATAAATCGCGGTAGAATTCAAGTTATTGTATGTCAGCAAAACTCTTACCGCAATTATCCTGATTAATGACCGATTTCTACGCATTTATATCTGCAACAGACAAGGAATAATTAGCCGGATAAAACTGAATCACTGCTAAGTGGTACTAAAGTGAAACCAGTTAACAATAACTGGAAGACTCTTGGAAAGTCCAATGAATTGCCACATTCAGTAAAACTATAAAAACTGTGCATTCTGTTTCGTCATTAATTCAAGTATGAGATTGATAAGCTTTGGTAGAAGCAGCTTTATGTGGTGACATGAATGTACATAGTTGGTGATATAGAAATGCACTCGGAGGTATCAGAATCAAGGTACGTTGTCAGATAGTAGTCTAGCTGCGGAAAATCTGCATTTTGTATTGTGAATAACATCAGTAAAATCCCTAACGAGAATTTTGTTGCAATGCTATGTTTCAAAGATCAATCAAAGGCCTTGACAGCTTTCGATAACACAAGTAGAGGAAAGTAAGAGGTGAACAATACATCCTGAGATGGTGTCCAATTGTGTCTAATCGAGTTGTCAATTTGCTTATACACGAACCGAAAAAATTCGTCCCCATCGTTTGCATTCCCTATTTTTCTCACTAACCTGACACTTGTTCCCACAACCTCACCCACCCCGTTTTGTTTTATTGAACTAATGTGTCATTAAATGTCCGCGTCACGAGTGGCCATTCTTGTCCTGGTCTGCTGTCGTGACGGCTCACCTTTGACCTTGCTGGTCCTGTTGAGGAACCATTGATTTTGCTGGACGAGACTATCGTCGCGAACGATTGAGTACTGCAGAAATTGTTGGATCGAATCTTGTTTTCATTTTGGGGATCCGTTTTTGGGCTACGCGTAACTCAACGACCAAACGTGAATCGTTACACAATTCTAGATTACATTGCGTAGTGGTCACATCATTGATGGAGATCAGTGCATTCAAACCACAACATTTTTTTCTAGTCATCTAAACCACTAAGACAATTAATGTGATTGTTAACTATTCAGCCACAAAGGTAGCAACTGTCACTTTCAGGTTATGTTAGGATAGTGTAGTTAACATGGAATTTAGTCACTGATTAATCACTCAGTGTTACACGTATTGTTAAAGTTTTGTTTATTCTTCAGTCTTTCTGCTCTATTTCTCCCCAAAAATCGTGGTATATTTACTCTCACCTATTTGCTGTCTCTCTATTAATATGCTTCCTGATAATGAATGAGAAACAACTACCTCAGAGAACACTGTCAGGATTAAATTTCCTGGGTTTGGTAGTAGAGACCCTAAGCTGTGATTCACAAAGATTGGAGTTATTTTTGATTTTCGAAGAATCCACTCACAACGCACCATATATAATTGCATCGTCTCAAATTTACCTGAGGCCGTGGATGCGGAAGTTGCCGATGTAATTTATCAACGTTCGGCTGAGAATTCCTACAGTGCCCTCAAATCGGCCGTTACTGACAAGATGGCAGCTTCTGACGAGGACAAACTTCGCCCATTTAGTACCGTGAAAGTAATCTACGCAGAAGTAAGAGACATGTTAACGAAACCAGAAGAATTGGAACAAGATGCACAACGACGACAGTACTGAGGTGAAGTTGTTTTACTTTTAAGTATTGTGAGCCTAGAACGCGGATGGCGGAAGGACTGTTCATTCGGGAAACCAACACATGGGGAATTGGCTTCAACACAACAACAAACAAAAACACCCGTTTGCATATAACATATATCCCAGGACGTCACGGTTACAACGGTTGTCAGTGCCCGGTTTCTGTATGTATAGAGAGCCATTTCATGCCAAACTACACTCTAATCTATCTTGATGTATTTTTCTAGCCGTTATTTCAATATCCAAATACATGGTTGTACCTCGTTACTGAGTAGTAGTGTGAGTAGTTTGCTGAAATTACCCGTCTTCATTCCATAGGCAATGTGGTAAATTGCATAAATCCGATAATACCTAGTTGCGAAAAATCTGGTCTTAGGTTGGATTCGAACAAGCGACAGAAACAGTACACCGAAATGCGACAAGTGCTCTACCAGATGCGCTACAATGCCCCCCCAGGAAGCTTATCAGTAATGCAACAGTTATCATTGCGGTAAAGAAATAGTATAGAAATTTACCAGCTAGTAGAGCGCCCGGCGCGTTTGGGTATACTGTTTCTGTCACTGGTTCGAATCCAGCTGAAGCCCAAATTTTTTGTAACTGGGTCTCATCTTAATTATATAACATCGCTTACCAATTTCATACCATACACGGGTGGATAGTTACTTAATAAAAGAGAAAATGAAGAGAGTTTAGAGCAACAAAAATAGTCTGACTTTTGTTGTTTTCCTTAATTATCTTTGGGATAAGTTCAATTAAAGAGGTCAGATGGGAAAAGTGGAAGACAAACTGTCTTACCGATTGCGAATCGTTATTCGCTTGCATGACATGAGCATTTCAATGCTGAACGGCTGAGGTTAGACACAGGTGTTTGTTTACGTAATTATTACCCATTTCTTCCCTTTCTTCTGCCTATGTATGTGAGCTAAATACACCTGTTTGTCTTCCGCATCTCTTGTGACAGGTTCTCAACATAGGGAAAGTACAAAGTAGAGGCGGATGGCAACACTCCTTTCGCTATCATATCCGGATAGGTTGATTAATACCTTGTAGTATTTTATGCACACGTTAGAGATGACTTTGTCATAGCATGCATGGTTTTCTAGTTTCCAAATCATCCGGTTAAGAAAATGAACTTGCTTAATCATTACCATACTCGGACAGTATTTTGCTGACGGTATAACTATAAATGGGTTACATGAATTGTAGCCATTATTCAGCCGGCAGTGACGCGCTACTTTCAATTATCGCTGAGCTGTTTGTTTACGTGATGTAGGCCCCTCGATGTTCAGTGTTCGAGTACAAACACAGGTGTCTTCGTTAGTACTGAGGCTCTGCTCTTCTCTTTTCTTGTACTTCATTGCCCCAGGGCTTGTTTCCTCTCTGGTTCTAACCATCGATATGGATTACGGATGTACTCCTGTTAATGATGATGTTAGCCGTCATGATTATCATTGAGCTAATAAACCTGCCCTAACAAAATCATTCCTGACAGCCGCATGAGTTCGTGGTTTCAGATGAAGGCTTGAATCACCCATTTGAAATAACAAGCCAAGTATTCAGATAACTTGGTCCTCAGCAGTATTCTTGTTAAATGAATCTGCGCTTGACTTTTCAACATTGCTACCAATCAGTTTGGAACATGTATGACAGTCTGTAATTGGGATTTTTATTATGTTTAAGCCAGTCATAAGTAAGGTTCAGTGACATCATTACAGTGATCTTTTAAAAAGTAATATTTCGGACTGTGCGGTTTAATGGAAATTATCTTATTCATTGTCATTATTGAACATAAAGTTGAAATTACTGTAATCATCAACAGAAGACCTACAATAAACTGGAATTTATCGCTGATAAGTTATTTGGTAGATCTGCTAATTTGAAAAAGATTAGTCCACGATAGATTGGGTCTATGGCTGGATTCGAACATGCTATAGATGTGGCATGCAGGAACGCTGCATGCTCTCTGCCAGCTGAGATACGGGGTGATGCAGGAAGCTGGGAAGCTGGGACTCAGCCATCCCTCTAACCCTCTGTATCACGTGGATTTCACTAAATTATTCAGAGGATCGACTGCCCCAACAAGGTTTCTGATTGACATTAGTGACTTAGAAGCTTTTATACTGCCACCACAAGATAAGCCTTTGATTAGGTGGTTCAACAGTTATTACCTTCGTTGGTGAAAGAAAGCCGAGAATGTGTCAACTGTTCGAATTTTGACCTTCTTGCAAAACCTCCAGGTTTACTGCACCTCAGTCGATTTTACAAACACCTCTAGTGTGTTTCTGCCACACCAAGCACATTTTGTCGATGTTATCTGAGAATGGTGTAAAGTGGGAAGTGGGAAGATGATCACCTAGAGTAGATAACTAAAGTGAGGCATCAACGGGGTAACCATAGTAGGTCGGGTTAGTCTTCTGAGATGTTGTCTTCACAATTCACAGGGTCGATGGCTGGAGAATTTGGTCGACTCATTGTCAACGAAGCTCAGCGGCGTGTATGTTGCCGTTGTTTGGCCACACTGTTTGTAAAATGGATGCATTTATTAACATGAGGTAGTTAAAGTTGTTTTACTGATGATGTCTTACATTCATTTCGAATTCGGTTGTTTGTTTTCAAGGTACAAGAACCTTGAGCTTGATTGTCCAAGTTAAGACCTAGATGTTCTTTAATAGTTACATTTCATTTCTTCGCTTTCTCTTGTTTCCCCGCTAGAGCTTGTTCCTCTTCTTCGTGTTTGTACTACAGTTATGCATCAAGGCAAACGAATGACATACTATTCTCATTGTGCTACATTGAGTCACTGTTGTCCTTGATGCTGTTGACAGTAGTTTTCGTTTTTGAATCTCGCATTAATTAAAACATATGCGTGCATCCGTTCGATGTTAATGTCTGTAAACATACGGAGGGGGGGCGTGGAGGTTAACCGTGCGTTTATATGTGACAACGGATCAACAGCCTTAACGGCGGGAGGTAAACGGATCAAATAAAACACGTTCAGTGGAAACCAACAGCACCGTACATTAATAAATTTGCTTGGATAAAAGAAGACAGTTTGTAACTGGTTAGTTAAATTTAAAACACTGAGTTCCTTTGATCAAGTTCACCATTAACAATTGAAGATATATTTTGAAATGTTAATATTTCGTTTACTCACTTCAATCACAATAGTAAAACATGCAGGGAGTAACAACGATTGAAATGGTTAACGAGTGGGGGTTGCATAAAATTAGGACTGTTATCAGTTTCACAGCAGACGAAAACTGCATGAATCAACAGTTTATACATAAACAGGGCCGGAAGTCGAGTATTGATTAGTATTATTTTGGAAAATGCAAGCAAATTAGGATTTCGGTTGATCAACAATACGTGGAACGAGTTGGTGGGTCCTATTTCCGTGATGTGCTTTGCAATAGATTAGGTGGGATTTGGGCTCATCCGTTCCGTTATCACTGTCTGTTGCATCATCACACGCATCATCCAATTAGGCATACATTCAGCCATTCGTTGTCGTAGGCATCGATCTGTTCTGTCCATATAGACGTCACTGCAACTGCAATTGAACCTCTAGATTACATGTCAGACAGGATATTTCGATAGGTTGCAGTTAGGAACAAGCTGAGCAACACTTCTAGTTCGGAGTCACAATTTCAATTAAGTCGCAGGGTATGTCCAAGTTGGGAGAGAATGTAATTTTCGACTTACGTCAGTTATGATATAATTGCCTTTGTTCTATATATTCTAACTTTTTGCGTTCGTGGCTGAAGACTGTAAACAAAATGTTAACATCTCGTGATAAACGTCTTCTATCGTTATTGATTTGGTTAAACTCTGAATAATTTATTTATCATCTGAGCTAGAGGCTGCATGTCACTGTTCCGGGAGAAGCCAACAAGTCGGGTTCAGTTGCACGACTACTGCTTTTGTTTGACTTATTTCTAAATAAAACAACAGCGATTATTGTTGCATGGAAGTGAATTATGTCTCGGTCTTACTTGAACTTCCGTTACCTGATTACCAGGTGTAAGTACCTTGATGTTGAATGCTTGAATATAGACCTGGTTGTCTTTAATAATTAGATCCTTCACCCTCTCCTTTCGTCTTTATCTTTCTCCTGGCCAAGGGTTGCTTTTTTTCTTTTGCTTATCTGTACGGCAATTAAGCGTCGACGCAAGCCGATGAAGTATTGTTGTCTGCGATGATTATGATGATGATGACAGGTAGTGCAAAATAGTCACGTACAACTGTTGATGTTGAAGCAGATGATGAACATGAGACTCGAAGTTGTGCGGTGTATATGTGTCTGTGCTTTGAATAAATGGGCAGAGGCCGTAACCACGTATTAAGAAACATAGGTTACAGTGATCCAGGAGCATACTAAAAAACACGATCAACAGTAGGCAATGGATTGTTTCTACAGAGCCGGGTTTTGTGGCACAATACTCCCTGGTTTAATATCAACACTGAGTACAACAGTTGACTATGAGTCTACCAGAAGTTGATAAAACGACGAAGGATAGATTGGTGGAGGTGGGATTTATCCAGCGCTTGTCGCCGGACTTGCAAGAGATGGTTCAAATTGCCAAGTCTTGTTGGATCACAGATACCGACCAGCTGGTCGGAATTGCACAGCGTCTACCCGTACGGATAGAAGATGGACGGTTAGAAGTTGGCAATCTCGAGAAGAAAGTGGAGCAAATGACAAAATCAGTAGAAAGTTTGAAGGGAAATCTAGAACCAAGAAGACTACAAGTTAGATAGGCACGTGAACAATTAAACCATAATCGTGGCGCAAAACCATCTCAAGGCCAAACGTCACAACCGGAACGGCCTCGCAAGTTGTCGTTGTAAACTAGGTTGCATCGCATGGTAGTATAGCAACAGCAGCCAACGGTAGCATGCAGTTCGAAAGTGGTTGCTTCGTGGAAAAACTACATACTGTCGGATGCCACTGCTCCAACGCTACGGCTTGTCATTCACCTGCGAATGGTCGAAAATTATCACGGGCAACTAAAAGCAGCTCAGTGCGATCGACTCCACCTGTTGGACAGAAACCTTGCCTGTGGTCCTACTGGGTGTTCGTGCTGCCCTCAGAATCGACCTTCAGGTTTCCGACTCCCAGCTGTTTTACGGTCAGCAATTGCCTTTACCTGCAGCTCATTTCTCTAGTGTCAAAAACAACGTTTTGATACGCCACATCCTTTGCGAAACAGCTCCGCATCCAGGTATGCCGTGTTCCTTCGACAGACATCCGGGAACAGTATAAAGGAGTTTTTGTTCCTCACGCGTTCCTTACAAGTGGATGTTCCACGACGTCCCTTAGAGCGTTCTTTCAAGGCGCTTCACAAGAGGGATCAAATGAATATCAGATCAATTTGGCAAGCATGAGATCATATCAGTCGGCGGCCTGGAGCTGCTAACTACGATTCATCCGAGACGTTCTGTCACTCGGGCTCTTGCTCCACCACCCCCTAGCCTTTGGATGCTGACGCTCCCACCAGCAGCTCGGATGAGCTTACTGTAGAACTTCCGACTAGCTCATCATCGACCGCTACTCGTTCCGAAAGCAAAGAGGCATTGGCTTAAGTGTGTGGTAGAACGATAGCAATGTACAGAATAAAAGAGTGCCAAAACGATTAAAGCTTATGGAAATGTTGCGAAAATAACGAAAGTACGTGTGTGTTCATTCACTTCGTTTATTTGAACGTTTGTTAGCACGACGCAATTCATTTGACTATATAATTTATCCTGGTATCGGTAATCAGCGACTTTTATTTCGTTCCTAACCGCACGTTTTCTTCCGAAGCCGGCGCGAATACCTAAAACGAGATTATTAATATTGCTCGCGAACGGTGTGTAGACTCTCTGTCTCCAAATTTCAACCGTCCTCCTTCGATCTGTTTGACACTGGAGTGGGAGCTCACTAAGAACTGTGGGCAGTAATGTTCTTCCTTGCTTGTCGCCGATATAAGCTCTCGTATAACGAAAATCGAAGCTTTTTTCTGTAGAAAAAGCCCAAAGTTTTTCATTGTATTCCTTTGGGCCCACCCGAAGGGACTGTCTGTTTTGTTTGGGCAGCCTTTATCCTAACGCTCTGCAGTTTTCCTCTTTACTTTCATTACCCTCCAACGATCCAGTTATTTTTGGATCTTTATTTTTCTGACAATTAGTTTCTATTTACTAAGGATCAGAATATTTCGAGATGTCCTCAAAAACAACGCACTGGCTCTGCGTCGTTACTGATATCCATCCACAGACCCATCAACCATCAATTCTCGGGTTACTATATCGTCTCTTTCCTTTGCAAGTGTTTCTTCTACAGACAGAAACGTTTGAGGCACACGTTTCTTTTTCAGTGCTCCGATGACCCCCACATTTAAGTGGTAATCGCGATAAAGGTTCTCGTAGTAAACCGTTTATGCGGTTACGGTTATGTCCTCCATGTGGTCTTGCAGTAACTTTTCCCAGTGTGGAACTCCAGTTGTTGTACCAGCTTCTACAATTATGACACTGATTTCACTCGGAGACTGAACTGTGGGACATCCAGTCTCTACAGTGAGGACGCGTCATTCATGGAAACTAGAGAAACTTGACCTGACTTTCAAGATTGTTAGCATAAGTGGTGGACTGAAGCGAAACCACTAAATCTGTGGAGAGTTTGATACTAGTTATAATAAATTTAAAACCAAAACTAAAATATAACAGAAGGCCTGCTAACACACTAGTACGAGGTGATGATTTACAATAAGTGATGTGATACGGTGTAACTGTGAAAATGAAAAACACCTAAATACTAAGTCGCTAGTGACTGTGTATCACTGTAATACTACAGAATACGCTGGAAACAGTAGATATACCAACTGCTATGACCAAAATTACAATCTTACTTGAATCATGTCATCATTTGAATTAACTTATATCCTGAAGCTCTTTAGGTTCTAGAGTTGCAGCTTGTCGACAGCAAGCGGCCACTTGCGATTAAGACGCTCTCCTGCTTGGCGGTGCTTCGACTGATAGTGACCAATGCGTAATAGTGACGCCGGTCAACTTTCACACTCCTGGTTACGGTTCATTAACCAGAAACATATTTCTCCGCCGTTTCGTTCAAACTGCGCTTTAAGACAACGGTTGAAGAGTATGGATTTTCGTGCAGTCAGGCGATTCGAAAACCACCTACGTAACTAAATCGTCCACGCTAACGTTTGTTCCATCATTGTGTTAAAATTCATGGGATACATGTCGGTTATGAAGGATGTTTGTGACAAACTCCAAAAACAGGCTTCCGTTTGTGACAATGAGTATCAAGTAGCTGAGAGGTTTGAATTACAGTTCACCATCTGAAGGCTCCAACCATTGATGAACAGCAGAATTCAGCCACCTTCTTTCATACTTTTCATCATTACTAAGCTAGAGGTAGAAACTGCTGGTTTTCATATAATCTTTAACTTACCGGAAAAACTGATCACCAGGAGAAAGTCACTTCCCTCAAACAACAATCTGTACGTTCGTTTGTACTTAGTGTATATACGGGTAATAATCCTATTTGTTGTAGACGCTGTGTATGAATGGGGTCGGATCGAATAAACTCATAGGCGCTAAGAAACAACGTTCGTAGGAAACCTGAGTGTTGTTGACGAGGCAGTGCGGTATTATTAGCGTACCTCGTTATACCTACTCAAAAGTAAAATAATGACAGAATTTCATCCATTCATTGACACCGCCGAACTGGTCTATGAGGCTATTGTACATGCCTGTGTCACTTAGTTCTGCTTCATGGTAGTCAGGATAACAGTGGGTGCATACTTGAAACTTATCACCGTGTCTTGACTGGAACTATGGGATGAACAAATTTATGATTCTTTGTAAACTATCCTCCAGGACGAGTTAAACGACTTTTACCCCCAGCTAGATACTTTGACGATCATGCACAATATTCGTTTTGTCTCTTTTATGATCTGTACGTTTAAGTCCGTCCACCTGGCATCCATTCATGAATTTTTAACATCTGACAAAGAGGCGAAGGAAAAGCTAGGCCTTTTAAAGAGAGACAATACAAGTCCGAAGATTAGTATGTGTGGCTCACTTCATCCAAAAAACATGGGTTGTAAAACAGAGAATAACTTGTATTTCAATACATTTTCGAAACATGAAACACCTGAGGAAATGCAGGGTGGTAGTCATTGAGACTAACCTTCATCCAAGGTTGTTTCCATGGCATGCACAGTGGAACCTTCTTGGAAAATTAGTTAGGTTTCACAATTGTATAAGACAATAAGGTCTAGACAAGGTCGCAGCGAGATCCAGACTGACACATTGATTTGTCAAGGCCATGAGTTGCAAAAAGATTGTGGTGAAAACCCTATCCACAACAAAAAAAGTTGCGCTGTGTTATTGCTTGCACTGATCGACCAAACACAGTTTCCTTTCTGGACGCGTGTCGTGCAACATCGCCTCTGGCAATGCGCTATTCCCTGACTTGGCGATAATCTGTGACCGTCTGAGTGTAAATGCGGGTTAGGTGGCCTGTTCCTCTGTTAAGTTCCCGTATAGATCCAAGCCACACATGTTTTGATCCACGGATTTGTTCATATTTTAATGCGTTATCCGGTTGATCACCCGACTGCTGGTTGCTATCCCGTTGGTTGATGATTAACCGTTGAGATTGGCTGCTTCGGGTATTTACGTCTTATGTGCGCGTTCAGGCTGTGCATTTTGTTGTTGGTGGTTCCTCTGTCGTGAGCTACAATAAATTGTCTGGTACTGGTACTTGATAGTCATTTCCATTCAATAATCATTCGTTTTGTTGTTCTATTGTCAGTAGTTCAAGGTTTGCATACATTCTTGTCACTACTCACAGATTATATATGAAAATTAAAGCTGCCAACAACTGTTTCAGTAACCTGAAGAGCAACCTAAAACAGGCCAGGGGACGCAAGACGCTCTGTGTTGGAGCATGGAATATAGGCACGCTGCTGGATCAATGCAGCTCCAAAGGAGGGCCAGAACGGCGCACTGCACTGATCGCGATGGAACTGCGTCGCTATGGAATCGATGTAACAGCCTTGAGCGAGACGAGGCTTGCGGATCAAGGTAAGTTACGGGAAGCAGGTGCCGGGTACATCTTCTACTGGATAGGTTACCCGGCAG
This sequence comes from Paragonimus skrjabini miyazakii, assembly GCA_014338405.1. Taxonomy (NCBI): domain Eukaryota; kingdom Metazoa; phylum Platyhelminthes; class Trematoda; order Plagiorchiida; family Troglotrematidae; genus Paragonimus; species Paragonimus skrjabini miyazakii. Next base: position 16,790 of record JTDE01020929.1, read on the forward strand.
ACGGTGCTCGGGAGCATGGTGTCTGTTTCGCAGTCGCTGATCGCATCAATGCTTTGATGATAGGTGAACCGCACGGAATCAGCCCTCGAATGCTTTCTATGCGCCTGCAACTCGGTCGTGGTAACTGTGCCACATTTGCTAGTGTTTATGATCCAACTGTGTGTCACACTGATGATACAAAGGACCAGTTCTATGATAAACTGTTCGCCACATTCTGGTCGGTGCCGGTGAATGATCGACTGTTTGTTCTGTGTGACTTGAACGCTCGAGTCGGGTGCGATTCGGTAGCCTGGTCGGGAGTCTTTGGACCCTACGGCTTTGGTTCAGTCAACGAGAACAGTAATCGTCTGCTCTACTGTGTGCTATTCATGAGCTGGCAATCACGAACACCTGACTCCAGCTGGATGCAAGCGACCTCACGACGTGGACTCGCCGACAAAGCGGTCATCGTTATTTGCTTGATTACATGACTGTGCGACAGTGCGACATGCGTGAAATGCGTATCACGTGGGTGATGTGCGGCGCTGAATGTAACACAAATCATAGACTGGCTAGGACTAAAGAATTTATCCATGTACGCAAGTCTGGTTATTGAAGATGTTCAGGACAACGATAGAAGTTGGATACCAAACGACTGGAGAACAGCGAGACAAAGACTGCTTTTCAATGTGCAGTGGCCGCTCGTCTGCACGGCGTTCCTGTATCCACTACCCCTGAGGGTATGTGGCAGTTTATCAAGGAACGGATCACGACAGCAGCCACCAGGACGATTGGTGTCAAACGCCAGAAACGTCCGGACTGGTTCAACGACAACAATGCGGTTATCGCCGAACTGGTACGAGAGAAGAATACCGCGTTTGCTGCATCCACGGTCGACCCGGTCAATGAAGCGAAGAAGGCGACGTTCCGAAGTATCCGCCGTCAACTGGCCGAGCGTGTTCGCGGAATCAAGGACAACTGGAGGATGAAGCAGGGAGAGCGGATGCAGAGTTTCGCAGATCGTCGACAACACAGTGAGTTTTACGATTCGCTCAAAGCGATCTTCGCTCCATCGATCCAGTCTACTAAAGTACTGGTAGACGTGGACACCGGTTGTTTGTTCACCCAACCAGAGGACATCATGAAGATCTGGCGCAAACACTTTGGTAGCCTACTAAATCGTCCTGCTACCATTGATTGGGTGACCGTGAACAGCCTGCAGCAGCAGTTCATCAAGCCTTCACTTGCACTCGCTCCTGATTTGCTAGAATTGCAGAGAGCGATTGGTCAACTTCGCAACGGGAAGACAGCAGGTGAAGATGAATTGCCAGGCGAAATCCTGAAGAATGGCAGCCTGGCGGTGGAACGTGCACTGCTCCAGCTGGTTCACTCCATCTGGGAGCAGGAGGTGATGCCCCAAGATTTCAAGGATGCTGCGATCGTACCTTCGTTTAAAGGTAAGGGTAGCAAGCAATACCCCGACAGCTACCGGGCATCAGTCTGTTGAGCTGCACAGGCAAGGTGCTTGCAATAATCTTTCTGAACCAACCGAATATGGATGTCTCGAAGGCCAATGTTCCTGAGAAGCAATGCGGACTCCGGGCGAATCGGAGTGCAATCAACCTGGTGTTCCCTGCTCGACAGCTTCAGAAGTGCCGGGAACTGAACCAGCCCTTGCATGCCCTCTTCGTCGACTTCACCAAGGCGTTCGATTCCGTGAGCCGCGAGGCGCTGTGAACGGTGCTTGAGAAGCTTGGATATCCAGGAAAGTTCACCAATTTGAGCTGATTGTTGCTTGTGGGCATGAGGGCGAAAGTGCAGTCGTGTGGATTTACCTCCGATGATTTTGACATTGTCACTGGCGTGAAGCAAGGTTGTATCCTGACCCCATCCCTATTTAATTTATATTTGACTGCCATCTTAACGGTTGCCTTCCAGAACTCTGGGGAAGACAGTGTTGAGGTAGAGTACCGGACGGATGGGCGCCTACTGAATATTCGACGTTTTGGCGCCCCAGCCCGGTTACATACCTCAACGATGCGCATGCTTCTATTCGCAGATGACAGCGCGCTGTTCGCACACAGCGAGGACGAACTACAGCGACTGGTAACGGTCTTCGCGTCCGGGGCATCCAAGTTCGGATTGGACATGAAGACAGGTAAGACATTTTCTTTGCTTTAGCCTTCTCCCGGCGGAAGTACTATCAGTGCACCTTCACCCCAAATCCGTGTTAATGGAGATGTTGCCAGCAGGTGCACAGATTTTTGCAGTCTGTCCACCGATCTGTCCGTGGACCGCGAGTTGAGAGCTCGTGTGGAAAAGGCCAGTACTGCTTTCGGACGTCTTGAAAGACGTGTTTGGAAGAACCACAGCCTGAAGCCGAGCACTAAGCTGTTGGTCTATCGCTCAGTGGTGCTTTCTATACTGCTGTACGGAAGTGAAACGTGGACATTGTATAAGCGGAATGTGCGCTATCTGAGCCATTTTCATTTAGAATGCCTAAGACGCATCTTGGGTATTCGGTGGTCGGACATGGTTGCCCATTCTGAGGTATTGCGGCAAGCGGACATGAACGGGATGGAAGCCCTGCTGATGTTGAATTAGCTGTGTTAGCTGGATCACGTTCGTCGAATGGGCGATGACCGTATCCCAAAGCAGGTGCTGTATGGACAACTGAGATCAGGTAAGCGAAATCCTGGTGGTCAAAAGCGAATATACCGGGATGTTATCCAGATGAGCTTTCCGCGTTGCAACATTGATTTTAGATGTTTGGAAGACTTGACGTTGAACCGGACGGTGCGGAGAAATGCGATTTGGACGGGCGTCCGTGAGTTCACTGAACTGTTGTTGCGCGGTCGAGAACAAAAGCGCGCGATGTGCAAGGGAACCATCGGTGTCATAGGTCGTGGTGACGACTATATGGCGCTGTGATGTATGAGGCCGCAAATGTGCTGACCGTTTAGGATTAGTACTCATAGTGCACCGTCGGCGAAGAGACGACAATTACGTTAGGCTCGGGTAGGTCATACCAGCCTATCTATTTTACTTCTGTCAACTATTGCATCGACCAAGACCATGATCGTGTGGCAACTAATCCACTTCTCTTTTCAGAAACTTGGGTGTCTGCGATCTTCTACCCATTTTTTCCTTGAGCTTTGTTGGTGTACTGAATGATGAGTCATTTGTCGGATCTTTTCGTAGTTTAACTTTAATTTTTTCTACTCTATCTTCTCTAGAATGCAGTAACATGCATTCACATACTGAACTGCTTCTTGTATTACATTTTACTTATCTTTCTTCTTAGTACAGGTCTTGTCACTGCAATCTCTCTCTGTTTATTTTCCGAGAGATAAGGGTTTCCTTTTCGTGCTAGCCATTCAATTGGCTAACCAGCATTGGCAAGCTGGACACAAAGGCCTCACTCACACACCTACTGGCCTTAATCCTTCGGGTTTACACCGGATACGTGGTGTGTGAGTGGAACCGCAAGTGATGCAGCGCAAGACACTTGGAGTGATGGTTTTAAAAGCAGGCGTCCTTTGCCTTCGGTCATTGTGGCAGGCTAATCCGTTTCAGATGCCACCAACCGTAATGTGTTGAAGTGAGACCGGTGGCCGACATACGACAACGTGTTAAGGGATGACTTACGTTTAAACTGTTTAAGCATGGTTGGTCACGAGAGTTATTGGAGCTTCATGGATTTCTCTGAGATGCACTGTTGTTTATCGTATGGTTTGATTATGATAGCCTCTGCCAACGGTAACATTCGCACCCTGTCGGTCCGGAAGTGGAAGCGAGACACTTTGTGAATAAAGTCGAAAGCCTTGCCGACCGTAAATCGATGACCAGTGTCGATTTAATACGATCAGTTAGCATGCGGAATGGGTCACCTTACACAATTGCAGGACTATTTACAATGAGTGCTCAGCGGTTTTTGAGCATAGCCAGCTTGACAAAAACATTCAAGAGAATATGTATAGAGCAACGAGGAAAATTGCGACAAGCTATCAGAGACATTCATGACTGCCGTTCCGTAAGTTAAATTATCATTCGTGCGGTATAGTACGTTTTGTCCAGGGCTTTTTTAACCTGTGGCTGATCAGTTCACTAGCTGCATCACCTATAAATCAAATCAATGAAAATGAATTTTCCTTACCTTTTTCATCATAGATCATATTTCTATCTAAAACTCTCCCTGGATTGCCATTCTGACTCAACAGCTCTCGGATTTCTTGCAATTGATTATCTATTATGTCTCGAGTGTATATCTTTCCTGTTCTGTTGGTTAGACAACAAAGTAAACTTTGTGTAATTGCTCGGACTCAGAAGTTACCGGTAACTTCAGTCAAAGGAGATCAGCCTATCGGTGCCACTTCACATTGTATTTACCAATTTGCTTGTAACTGCGGAGAAAGTTACATGGGCAGAATTGAGAGATGCCTGGGCTCCAGAATGAAGGAACACCTAAATAGGTACAGAAGTCCGTGTTACCGGAGAACGGTAATGCTGTTGAAACGCGTAAACAGCCAGCTTCCTCAGTCGCTAGACACGTCCTGACCACTGGTCACGTTATCGATCCACCTTGTGCATTCGGAGTTCTGTTACGTCATTCTAACCCAAGATTCTTACGGTTTACCGACTCAAGCCAGCTCTCTGTGTTGAGAAACAAATGTTCGTGAACTTGACACTTTTCTGGACTTAATGACCTATCCTAACTCGCTTATTGATTATCCACCCCTCTAGTTGTTTGCTATAAAAAACACACCTGTGTTATTGTAAATTTCGTTCTGACGAGTCAATACGAAATGCTTGCATCTACCAGTGTTCGTGTTCTAACTGCTTTGGTCAAACTATTCTAGGGAACCAATTGTTTCAAAGCAAATTTCGTTTCCGATGCAATGTGACAAAACTCAGAAAATTGGTGTACTATTTTTTCTAGAAGTGGACACTGGATGGATCTGACTATTTTGCGGTGCATCGTTTTAACTAGAAACGATATCACATTTTTCGTCTATTTTCCCAGAATGAACTGCATATACGAATGTGCACGATTAAATTCCAGTAAAACGCCATGCATATCAGCAATGCTTTTGATCACACAAACTATGACATCTACATGGCGTCAATAAAAACAGTAATTTGGAAACTGCTGACCCTCACTAAGTAAATTTACAGGAAGCCATAGATGAGTCTGCGATCTTTGTTGAACTGAAGTTAAATATCCTGTTTCCAAACGACCACTAATTCTTTATAATTTTCAACCGGAACACCAACGTCCATTTGATTATGTTCAGTCTGCTAACTAAAGTAACCTAGTGTTTCTTTAGGCGATGTATGTGTGAATTGTGATGTGGCATTCTTGTAAAGCATCTAGTGATTTTTAATTTTCAGTGAGTCGGCAGACTTCACAAGACCGAACATGTCTTTCAGATTAAATGAAGTTATTCTTCCTATATCTGGTTCTAGGATTTGAACTATCCGTTGGATCAAACTATGATATGGTGAATCATTCGTGTCACTAATTGGATGTGATAGTGTTGCGAGACAAGAACGCGGATGGCACAAGAGTCGTTTATTTGAGAAAGTAACATATGGGTTAGGCGTTTAAACAGAACCACAAACGAAATTACACATTTGAACACGGTACTTGGTCCCAAAACGTCTCCGTTGTTACAGACGCCAATGCTCAGTTCCTTTACGAAGCAAGGATCATTTTGGGCGATGCTGCACTCCGATGTTTCTTCCTGCATTTTTCCTGAGGTTTGTTCGATGTCAAAATATATGCTATTGTCCAACTACTAAATAGCTGTGGTGTGAGTAGTATATTACGATCGCCCATCCTCACTACAATTGTACGTCAGTTTTGTTAAGTTTGAGGAGCGCAAACTCTCATAGAATAACTATGCCGACCGATCTGTTTGTCTGAAAGTGGCTGCATCGATCACATCAATCTGCTGAATCCGGAAAAGTAGTTTTCTTAGCTGTCATTTCACAGATGCATTGTCTTTCCTCGATTTCATCTGTTAAATCTCTGACTGATCGGATAACATAAGTGTCGTTTATGTCCAGGGTGAACTGACGAAAATTGTTGCTTACATACGCCGTTAAATATATACTGCCATCCAACACAGATTTAAGTATACATAAGCAGTTTCGGCCTCCTATAATGTGCACGTTTTTTATGAATCCCATGATTCTTGTGAATATATGCTGACTATGTTTCCCCCCCAAATTTTGAATATGTTCTGGATTCGTTCCATTAGGAGCCACTCAGCCACTAAACGACGGTTCTGTACAGTTCATTTTAGCACGTTTGACTTTCTGGAATCCTTAAAATTACAGGATTACTCTAAATCTTGCAGAGTTGTGGAATATAACATCATAGTTTCGATTATTCATTCTTCGTTCCATTGTATAGCTGTGGCATATTCGTTTACTTTGTTACTGTTCTGTCTCTCTGACCCGAACTATCCCTCATAGTCAGTAACATGCAGAGTGTCAAGAAGAAATTAACAGTTCAACATTCCCACAGATGGATATTGGGTTTCCGTGACATTCCCTGCAGTATGGTTCGTTTCCGTATGTAATGGATTCTACGTTTCCTTTGGGATGAGTGTACTATCAGAGGCCGTGTCCACTTTCAGGTGCGCTTTTGTACCGTTCAGTGGAGTATCGACTTGCTTTCTATGGTTTGAACTGCCCTCATCGAATGCCACGAATACAACGATGCAATTAGTACCGTCAGAGTTCGGTCTCATACTGGGTTCACGGTCATTGTAGCCCCGGTACTACCAACGTGAATAGGATTAACTAAAATCGCACTTTTATCTAGTGAAACTATAACGCGACGTCACTATCAAGCAGCTGATGAACACACTCATTATGAGCGTGAAGGTCTGCAATAATTCCGTGGTTCACGCTGGTCAGTAACTGTCATAGAACCACGAAGAACAAAAGCAAGCTCTAGCTAATAAGGATAGCAAGAAAGGGACGGGAGAGAAGTCTAACTAATAACAATAGCCAGGCATATACTCAACACACTTAACATTAAAGTTCGTATATATTACAAACGAAATCCGAATCAGCAATGGAGGAATTTCGTCAGCAAGGCAGCTATCGTAAGACTTTCAATGCCTAGTGTCATCAAGTGCGCTTATTTACCAGACAACTCGGTCAAACAACGACAACATTCACGCCACTGAACTTGGTTAGTTGCCATCTCGCCTAACGTCTTTAACCACTGAGTCGCGAGGTCCCCATCCTGGGAGATGAACCCGATCTACACTGACCAACCACTTGGTGAACACTTTCGGTTCTCTACGCCAGGTCATCATCTGTCCAGTCCACAACGTACTCCGGTCAGTCGCACCATCGTCAACGTGTGCTTGGTTAGATGGACGACTCGTCAGCAATCTAAGTATATGGCTTAACCATCTAAATTTTACACGAATATTAAACAAAAGAACTCGCTTGGCAATCAATGTAGAATATCCGCTTCTTGAATTGTTTGTTGCTTACTCATGGCTGTCACTCAGTGCGAGCGATCGAACGCAGACATCGATGATCAGACACCTGTAAACAGGAGTAGGTTCCAATGTTGTCAGTCTAGGCAGACTGGCTTCTGCGGTCAACCACTATACTGAAGTTCTGTATCACAGCTTCGTCGTTACAAACCGCGATCATGTCCAGCTTGATGAACGGGAATGTCTTTGGTAATCGTTATTCCTCGAAAACTGCGTAGCCGTGGCCGCCTAGCCTTTCGGGAGGGCTTCGGTCTCGCGGTTGTGTTGAGTACACCGTACAATGTTTGAGAGCCGGCACGGGTGTAGGAAGGGGGTAAGGCTTTCTGGCTGGATGCAGTCGTCATGATAACTGAGCGATCTCTTTGGCCAACTTGAAGATTCCAGGTCTTAATATGCAAGAAGCTGTGTGGAAGCCGGATGACACGAATGAAGATCCTGTGAGCGTGCGATGTGGATAAGACGGCCAGAAGTTGGTGAGTATGGAGCTAGACACTTCCTGAAGACCACGGTAGTCTAGTGGATGCTAAAGATTGCCCATCCCGGCTACACTAGATACTATATCGTTCATTTTGAAAAGCAATACACACATCTTCGTTCAAAGGAAGAACAAATGGTTGACACCAATATTAAACAACAGATACGTGAAAAGGTGAATGTGAAAACAAGCTGTCTGTCAAATACGAGACGCTGCATAGTTAGCAACATTGAACAGTTGACAAGTCCTCTCACAAGAATAGCAAGCCTTAATGGGCCAGTCATCGAATGAAAGTTATTTGTGCCGTATATAACAAACGGGTTTAGAATTTTTTTTCAAAAATACAAAAAAAATAATAAGAAAATAGGTGAACGGTCAATCTCACAAAATCAAAAAGCTCTTCAGGGCACAGAAGTGCTATCACAGTCAAGGCTCACGCATAGGGATAGCAAAATGTCCCTCATAGTGAGACAACTGCCAGAGAGGTGGCAACAGCTAACGCCAGGTTCGTAGGTTTTGTGTCGTAGGTTTTTAGGGAACCTAGAACAGTCAGTAGACATAAATCCGTGACCGCGTAGTAGGGTAGCCCTAGTCGAAGAATAGCGCTACTTGAAGAAGGAAATACAATACCGCGAAAGGAGACGATCACAGATGAATGAGAAACAGAGTTCAAATCACAGTCCAAAGTATGGAGGACTGACTGAATAGCGGCATTATGAGAGTCGGTCCCGTACTTCGCAATCTTGTCTGTCCAGGCCAATTGACTTCGGCATTCATCCACTATACTGACGTCAAGCACCACAGCAGCGTCGTCATGGACCACGATCACATCGGGTTTGATGAACGAGCTCGCCGTTGGTACTCGTAACTCTTCGAAGACTGTATAGCCCAACTTGCGTAGTCGTTTCGCCAGGTCTTCGGCCACACGGTTGTGTCGGGCACAACGCACGTCATGGGTGATCCAGCATCATTGTAGAATATGAACAAGGTTTTCCGGTTGACCGCAGTTGCCACGACAGAGAACCGAGTGGTCACTTCGGCCACCTCGTGAATTTCGGACCTTAGTCGGCAACAAACTACATCTGAGCTGGATGGCACGAATAAATATTCTGGGGAAGATGTGATCTGGGTTAAACAACCAACGATTCGAGAGTGGAGAGCGTGATACTTCCTGAAAGCCACGGCCGTCGAGAGTTTATCCATCCACACCGCATGGGCTTCCTCCTTGTTCGTCACCACCACACCCTGAACGCGTACTGGGATGTTCACTTCCCTCAAGATAGAGCCAAACGAATTATCTTTGACCACATTTCGCAGAACTGGACATTGACTGGAGAGAAGTCTCTCCACTCGAGATTTACGCGAGATGGGAATAGTGGTAGACAAATTTGGGATGCTCAAACCGCCCAAACGAATTGGGGTATGGATGTAGCTGATTGGCGTGCCTTTAAGAAGGCGTAGCCACTACCGAACAAACTGGCGAAGCGTACAGTCCATAGCTTTGAGCGTGTAACGGTGAACTCGGCTCATCTTCGGGATCAGATGCTGTCTCAAGAGTTCAAGACGTTGGTGTGGCTCCAAGGGCGCTTTGGCAGTTTCATCCAGCATCGTACGAAGTTGCAGTCGGTAATTAGTAAATGCTTTACCCTTCCAGGTGAACGGGATACCCAGATAGGTCACCGTGTCGGAGGCGCCTAGCGAATGGATAATGTCCGAGCCGAAGTGGATAGACTCATCAGAGGTGGCAGTTGCGTTATGTTTATGGTCACCGCGGATGACCATGAGTTTAGTCTTCTGTTTGTTGATCTTCAGTCCGGATAGTTCCAGGTCATTAGCGGCGGTCGCAAGTTTCTCAGAGAGTCGCGTAGGACTCTCAGCTAGAAGAATCAGATCGTCGGCGTAGGCGAAGCCACTAACCAGTGTGTCGTTGGACTGGTAGCCAAGCTGCGGTCGAGATAGTGTCAACACCTCATCCATTGCCATGAGGAATAGAAGCGGGGACAGTGGGGCACCTCGGCGAACACCACGCTGGGACCGGAAAAGGGAGCCATTGAGCGTGGCTGAAGTATTCCTGTAGGAGTCTGCAATGTAATGCTTTATAGGTGGAGGAGCACCGAAGGCTCGGTCCGATCTGATAATAGAATTCTGTGAGATAAAATCATACGCTTTGGACACGTCGATAAAGCCGCACACAGACTTTAAGACGTGGTACATGAGTTCCGAAGCAGCGCATGAAGCAGAAAGGTCGCCCCAAGGCAACCGTCACGATGTCGGAATGCAAACTGGAGAGCGGGCAGTTGCAAGCGCGAATTCCAATGATCGACCAATATCTTGTGGAAACAACGTATCAACGTTGTAGATAAGGCGATAGGTCTGAGCTCGGTGGGAGATGAAGGGGTGTTCACTTTGGGTACAAGGGTGATGCAAAAGCGGCATAAATAGATTGGACAACCTTGAGTTAGCAGGAACAGGTTGAATTATCCGGCCAAGGCATCAACTTTCATACGTTTCAAATGTTTTGGCAGCAATTTGTCCAAACCCGGAGCGGTGTTTCCCATGTGATTCAAAGTGCATAATACTTCTCCCGTGATCGGGTCGACCGGAGACCAGCGCGGAGGCAGAATCGCGCGAGATAATCGCTCATCAGCGTGCGGATAAGCCGATAGTACCTCGGACCAGTATTAGTCGGAATTATCTGGGAGGCTGCGGTTCATCTTATAGGCAGTTCTCCAGTTGCCAGAAAAAATGCTAACGCGGCGTCTTTCTTACGCTGATAGTACAGCGTTTGGATCGCTGCATAGTTAGCCCACCGTTTCTGTTTCGTGGTCACGTAGGTTCCCACGTTAACACGACCACATCATCGGGTGACAAGTTGCCAGGTGTACAGAAAAGCTAGTGAAGCGTGCATGTTCAGCAGTGATTTATCTTGTACCATTGTGAAAATGCCTGCCTGAAAACCGCGGGCAATAGCTGGTAGTTCAACACTGTAAAGGAAAGCCTCACTATTGGACTCCAGTTGGGTAATCGATGTTTGGATCAAACAGGTAAACCACTCAGAGTGATCAGCAGCTTGAGACCCAATATCCGATGTCGTGTTAGTCTGTGAGACGGGGGTTGGATCGGCAGCGGGAACAGTATTCCTCAGCCAATTCAGCGTATACGGACGAGTCCGAATGCTCTCTAAATTACGACCTGGGAAATATGACAGGATTTGATACTGAAGTTCGCGTCGAGTAGGACACGATGGAGTCATTGCATCGGTACATCTGATAAGAGACCAATTGGATCCGGCGGTTTTCATAGACGCGAGCTTCTCATGGTTGCGTTCGACGGGATGTGCCTGCCTTCTGTGTTGACTGGGACCGATTTTGGTGGGAAAGCTGCGGTCACAGTTAGCACAGTCAAAGATTGTGGCAGGCTGGGTGTCCACTTCCTGTTCTGGACCATTCCTGCGTCGATACATACGAGTACGCGCCGACAAGCCAACATTCGAATTGCAAATCTGGCCACATTCTGAACAGGTGTACTCCGCTCGCCTATCTTGTGTACTGGTAGTTGCCAGCACGGAGGTGTAGTTGTCTTGATTGAATGTAACCAGTACGATTAAAACCAGGTAGAGTGGTTGGCCCTATATGGATTTGCTGAACTCTTTGTCAGTCAAGGTTTACACCGAGACCGCCCAGTCGGCACCATTAGGAGGTGGTTCAGCGCGCAACAATATAAACACGTACCTGGACGTTTATGTCTCTCGTCATATGGTCAAACGGATCATCTTTGTCCACGTTCCTCAGAACTAGACATCGACTGGAATGCAGTCTCTCCACTCATGTATTTAGCAAAATGATAATGGGCGCAGATGAACTCGGAGTGCCCAGAGTGTCCAGGTGAATTGGGGTGTGAATGTTAATGGGAGGCAGAGCCACTGCCGAACAAAGTGCCCAGAGCTTTCAGTGTATTGCACTGGACTCGGCTCAGAACTGTCGAGTGATTCATTTTCGGAATCATATGCTATTTCAGCGGATAGGCGCGTTAATTTGGCCTCAGATGCGCTTTGGTAATTTCTATCAGCATCGTATAAATTTAAAGTCGGTGACTGGTGAAGGCTTCTGTGTTTCCAGCTGAACGAGATACCTAAACATATGTGTCGGAGCACTGAGTGAGTTGATAATGTCCAGGCCGAAGTGTATGGGTTTCTCAAAAATGACTGCTGTGTTTTGCTTACGGTCACATCTAATGACCATCAATTTCGTTTTTCGATTGTTGGTCTTCAGTCCGTATGGCTCCAGAGCGTTGACAGCGGCTGCAAATTTTTCCGAGAGACATGTCGGATTCTCCGCCTGGAGGACCAGCACATCAGCGTAGGCGAAGATGCTGACCAGAGTATGGTGGAACCGAAGACCCAGCTCCGGTCGCGAGAAAAGTAGTACCTCATCCACTGTCATCCTAAGCAGCAGAGATGATAATGAATCACACTGGGGAACACTGCGCTGGGATCACACGACACAGCCTTTGAACGTGACAGACGCGTTGTGACGACAATCAACAATGCAGTGCGTTAGTTGCGGGAAAGCAGCTAAGGTCTGATCCGATCTGATGATCGAATCCTGTGAAATAGAACATGTCGGTGAAACAATACAAAGACTGTAAGAAGCTAAGCATGTGCTTTGAAGCAGCGCATTATGTAGTTGTTGTAAACCCTCCAAAACGGTACGCTGGTTCGTCCTTGATATCGTAGTGCGCTTGGCAGAATTCGGATTCTCGTCCCGGTAATAATTAACGCTGAAATCTCGGTCCAGAAAAATACCGCAACTGTACCGTGATTTGCTCCCAAGACAAGCCGAAAGACGCGTACAAAAACAGCTCTGTTCCGTCCCAAAAGGTGTGCGACCAAGACGAAAAATACAAAGTACTTATATGATACGCAGTGGCTAAAAAACATTTCCGAATCATAAAAAAGAAGGACAGTTGCCGGAAAAAAAATAGTCAGGGTCACTAATGTGCATAGCGGAATAAAAAGTGAAACGGGTGAAAAACTAACCAAGGTCACCTCGACCGCTCTGAGCAGTTCCGCTAATTAGGACTGAGTCAATCGTTTTTTTCTCGAGGACGGAGGCGGTCTTGTACAGAAAGAGATGAATGCTCTAACAGTAGTGAAGCCGCTTCGAGGCAATCATTACGGTGCCGAAATGTGAATTGGAGGGCGAGCAATTGCTAGCGCGTGTTCCATCGATTATCGTGGAAACAACGCATCAACGTTGGAGATATGCTATGGATCTCAGATCATCGGGATTGGAGGGGTAATTCATTTCGGGAACAAGCGTGATGAGAGAGCCGCCCAGATAGATTGGACAACTGTCAGTCAGCAGGAAGAGTTTGAAGTATTTTGCCACAGCATCTACATTCATGCTCTACAGATGTCTTGGCAACAGGTTGTGCAAAAATGGGGCGTTGTTTTCCACACACTTCATAATGCGAGATAATTTTCACCAGTGATCAGGTCGACCATAAACCAATCGGGAGGCAGAATCGCACGAGACGGTCACTCATCATTGTACGGATGAGCTGGTAAGATTTCGGACCAGATTTTGTTAGAGCTATTCTGAAAGCCGCGGTTTGTCTTGTTAGAAACTACTCAGTTTAAAAGAAAACCGCAAAAGCTGCACTTTTTTGTTAGTGGTAAACTGTTTGAATCGCAGCATAGTTGACTTTTCTCCTCTGCTTCTTAATTATGTACGTCCTCTCTGGGAGTACGTCGCCGAGTGACCAAGCGCCAGATATACGAAAAGATTTGACAGGCATATGTGTTCATTTGTGGTTTTGTCTAAGCCATGGTGGAAATGCTTGCACTGAGGCCACAGGCGATTTCTGACAGTTCGTCTCTATGTATGGAGTCCTCGTTGTTAGAGTGGATTTGGGGCATCATAGTTTGGACCAAACGGATAAACTACTCATAGTGTGTTGCCGCTTGGGACTTGACATTCAACATCATGTTTGGCTGTAAGGCGACGCTTGTGTTGGTAGTAGGAGCAAAGTTCTTCTCTCAATTCAGTGCCTACAGACGTCTCCGAGCGAAAGGTTTGGGAAATGCGACTGGATCCTGTGATGGGATCTATATCGAGCGGGGAACGATGGAGCTAGTTCGGCAGTATGTTTGAGGACAGAAGCTGACTCTTGTTGGGACCATTTGGAGTGTGCGGTTTTCATGCATATGAATTTATCCCAGTTGCATCCGATGGGATGCGCATGCATCCAGTGGCTTGATGCAACTGTAGCAACGATTATTACTACTGCTACTACACTACAGTTAAAACCTATGGCGAAGAGCTGTTCTCTATCTTTTACAGCCTTAGGCATCAGCTTCCTTAGAGCTTCTGTCCTCCGACGCCCGATGTCGGTATGTGGAAATTGCTCAATAGCATGACCATCACGTGCGTACATGGTAAGGACATATCCAGAAGCTATATCGGATTGTGTCCACTTTACCAGGTAGAGGCTCCGCAACACTCGTTCGACAATATCCATCATCTAGTAATTTGTCGAACCTGAGTTCATCAACGAATCATGATGCTTTTCAATATACTTATATTTGCGTGCTCCAACGGTTGCCATTATGCAGTCAAAATCGTCAAAGTAGAGTTTGATCACCCAATGTAACCCTGTGCTCTTCTTCCTTTAAGCAGCCGATAGACCTTGCCATGGCATATTGTTCCGAAAACATCTATGTGGACCTTATCGTGTTCCGGCCAACGCCACCGTCCCTGTTGAATGCAGTATTCCTCACCGTCATAACTTACTTACCAGATTGAGCATGGATACTTCCTGCCGTGAGGCAGAAAACATTGTAGCAGTCTCCATCTAAAGCTACCCAACTGACCAGAGAAATAAAAAGCATTTTTTGCAGAACGTCTCTCTTGAGCACATTTCTTCGCATTTAATCAGGTACACACTGCAGTCTGCGGTTTTTACGTAGCAAAGTTCAATGAACATTGCGAGCTAGAACGCTTTACGCTACTGTGTACAGTGAACGTATAGTTCTACTTCAAGGGAACTGATTGTACGCAAGTCGATTGTGTTGCCATGGTCAGTCCACTTGGTGCGATACTAGGTGATAACTTCGTTGCCTACCTAGAACAGAAGACAGATGCTGTTACTAAATAAGCCCACTGGCGTTATGTTGACGATACCCCGCTAATTACCAACAAAGACGGGATGTCCACTAGTAAACTCAACTCACTGAACAAACTGAATTCCAAACTTTGCTTTACCATTGAACACGAGCATGATGAGACCGTGGCGGTTTCGGATATTCTCATGAAGCGTCCAAAAAGCGGCTGCATACTGCATTCCGTTTAACTGAGAGTCACTTGGACGAGACAGTATCTTAACATTCACAGTTTCGTGCGGACTCAGTACAAAAGCGGTCTATTAAAACCTTTTTTATCGCACAAGACAAATCCGTCAGAGAAAAACACAGGCCAAAGAGGTGTTGTTGAGAGCCACGCCCAAAAGGAGTAGATATCCACCAACGTTTATGGGGAAATCCAGCAAACAAAAGCCAACTGCCGCCATAGCTTCACTAGCTGGCAAAGTAAGCGTCTACCTTCGTTCATTCTGCATCAAACGATATTGAGGAATAGTCTCGAATTCAGATAGGGTTACCTTTAATGACAATATCGGCAAACAGCAACTGGTCTGACCTGATTAGGAACGAACTCGTTTATGGTTGTACACAACATAGTCCACAGAATTTCTTTCGCATTCACTGAATCCTGTGATCGGTGATACATGTTACGTCATGCAGTTGAAGCATTACCTGCAAATTATTCCACCAATATGACATGTTGTACCATAAACAGATTCACCCTAATCTACGCGTATGTTTTGTTGATTTCATACTGATTGGTTTGCCAAACAACCCACTGTGACCTTCACAAGATCTACTGAGATTCATCACCGAAAGACAGAGTTTTTGGCTAAGTAAACATTGATAGGTTAACGAATGCCTGTTATTAAAGATACAACGTCTCCGTCAAATTTGACAGAAATGACATTGAAAGATATTACCAATCAGTGTAAACTAGACATCGAATCACAGGTTATGACTGGCAGAACTCAGTGGACCAATGGTTGACTAAGTCGTTCTTTCAACTTTCGTCCCACTACTGGTACGCCGCAAGTATCCCATTGATCCTTCCAATTTGCGACTGTGTGCTAAATATATGACATAGCTCCCAGGGTTAGTTCGGATTAACATGTGGAGTGCATGTGCGAAATGGCGAGACAACAACGTTTCATTCAACCGGTTGGTGAAGTACATTAACCGATTCTGATGATGAGTCATCCTGTTAGATGCTCGTTTGATAGCAAAATGTACCAATGTTGCCTGTGAAACGCGTAAGCGTGCAGTGCGAAGCAGTAACTCAGGCAAAAAAATCAACTTCTACCAGGCACACCACGAATTGTGTTCACTTTTGTCTGCTGGTGTCACATGCTTCAAAAGGATTCGTTGATCCTGATGTTGTCTGTAGTGATAGCTTTTGGAAGCACTGCCGACAAATCCTCTCACTAGAGAAACTGACTTCTTCACATTCGGTGGGCTGTGTACAACAGTCCTCGTTGAACTAGGGACGAAATTCAAGCACCTGTTGATAATCAATTTTTGCACGGACGATTTCTGTACTTTCCGAAGTATTCATTTCAAGTATATTAATTTCAATCTAATAAGTGTGCATGGAAGCAGGCCCAACTGACTTAGAGAGATCGCCAGATAGTAAACTCACTAATTGGTCATCCTTTACTGGTTTTCTAACACTTCAAACATTTGAGAATTCACACTTTTTGATCCGATCTTCCTGATGGTGATTTTGTAGCACAGTTTAAGGGATGTCTTTGGGCGACCTGCGTTACACAGATCAAATTCACCTGATAATGCAAGAAAGTTCCACCCTTAAATCCGTAGTGCGAATAGATTTGTGAACTCGCGCCCAGATCAAACTAACAGACGTTACCAGGCATAACTTTACAATCAATACCACCTAGCACTTTCAGTGGTTTTTTCACATACTAGTTGGGCCCTAGTCTGATTTTAACCGGTTTTATTTCTTGCGCTTTGCACTCATTTTGCTAGAACCTGATTGGGTGTTAGTGCGTCACATGTGGTCTGGTTGTGTGCCACAAAAAAACAGTCAAGCACAGTATGTGTTTACAAATAATAAATTGGCCCGATCGTCAGCAACACTGAAATCAGATAGTTTTAACGTTTCGCAGCGTATACTTTTGCTCGCAGGATATTTCAGAAAAGGTGATTTCTTGCCCTCTGTTAAAAACGAACTCTTTGTAATGTCTGATTGTGTAACATAGTGTGCTGTCGTGCTTTTGACGCCATTTTGGTTTTTGTTTGTGTAAGCCGCATGTATGTCTCACTGGGTCTTTGGCTCATGCTCGTTGTCTACTTTTTACAACACTATCGCTGGAACCTCTAATTCGAAAGAACGCTATCCTACGGTATCTCCTCATTAGACGAATTTGGCTCACGAGTATAACCAGTAACCAAAATCAGTGTCTGGCTTGCTTTTTATGACCACAACGGTACATACATAGACTTTTTGACACATCAAACCAGCTACGGCTATCTTGCCCGTCATGTACGATAAAATGGTCATCGAGTTTAATATAAACAAGTACAACAGTACTGACCATCTGTGTTGCCCGCTGTGAGATTTGATAAAGGGATTTACGTAGTTTTGTAGATCATACTTAAAGTTAACAGAATTTACTAACAAGAAGCTTAGATCCATAATGTAGAATGAAATCTGAAAATTTTCATGTATATAACAGACATCACAGACCCATTACTATCACCAGTGCTTCGAGCTGGTGTACTTCACTGAGTCGTAAACTTTCTGTTAAACATCTCAACCAAATAGGGCGAACGAGAATGGTGTTTTCAAGCAACAGCACTGTTAGCGATACTTAAAACATTAATACATAGGCACAATCTGAAATATAATGGAAGAAACGGGTTATTTTGCTACGAGTTTGTATCTCTTCACGGAATAAACCGAAATCATTTCAGCCTTCTCCGAAGGACTCGGAATTAACAGGCATTCAGAACGACTCAGAAGGGTTTACGGGTAGCTTTCAAATGTCATCGATGCTAGTCGATGTAACGGTTAGAGAACATAATTTATATACCCATCTGTGTACCAAAAATACTGTAACCCGTTAATTTGGTGAATAGGTTTGGGGACCAGAAATCCGAAGCTTGCTCGTATGATACACGTTCGACTGCCCTGCGAGCACAGTGCTGATGAGACCGAACAATGTAAAAACGCATATCGACATGTACGCTAATGGACATTTGGGCATTGAACAACAGTGACCGATAAATCAGAGCACCACAAACATACTGCAGCAACGCAACTGTTGAGCACAAAGTCAACTCAGCTTGAAAGTTGGTTCCGCGAAATTGGTCACATTTCAGCATAGCTCGGTGTGAGGTATTTGACCTGATGTGAACAAGCCAAAGAAATCTTACGCATTTCCAGTCAACAAGATCTAATGGTTTGACTGTAGTGTATTGCTGGGACCATTTCAATTTCACTTCATTCAGCTGATACGAAACACCTTTTTGATGTGAATTTCTAATCCAGCGAACCATTCGTGAAAGTGTATGTTCATGGTGGCATATCACAAATGGAAACTCACACATAAGCGATCAGTGTGATCATTGTACAACTAAGCCCGTCTGTCATTTTGGTAAGAAGGATAGTTCTGAGTTGAACAGTATAGTGTTAACATGACTTTCGTCCGAATTTAAGGTCACAGCCGTGCTGTAGCTCTGTCACTTTTGCTACTATGGTACGCCAGTTGAGCGGGTGTACAATTTTCGACCCCGTTCCAAGATTCTTCTCAAGTACCTCCAGTAAGTTTGGGATTAGATAGGGATCTTGGACAATTACTGATACAATTCATCAGCAGCGCTATGTCTAACCATGCGACTGCTGTACTGGCCGATTTTACGCAATGCGACTGGAAGGAGTGAGTTCGCCCTTGCTGATCTTACTATCAGTGATTCGATCTGCAGTATAAACTGCCACAACAATGACTACTTAAACTGTCCTGGTACAATGAGTGAATAATTTAAGATGCTAATGTCCAAACCCAGTGATATGACGTGGCACATAGATTGAGGCGGTTACATAATATTGAAATTTTAACCTGTACAGGGACTCTATGTAAATCTAATGGAACGTCTCTATGGTGACGTGATTTTATGTACACATTCTGTTGCACAGCCGCTAGTGAGCAGTTTGCGAGTTACTCGTTTATACTGTTAAGAATCACACAAGCTGTTCTGTGAACCAGATGACACCGTACTGAAAACTTTATAGTAAGCTTTAAACCGCATATGCTATTAAATCTTTGGGGCAATTGTTTGATCACCGGAAGGTAGCTGGAGAGTTTGATTGTTACAGGTTGACTTACTTTAATAAGGACCGTTGCTAATCGTAGACCGGAGATCAACTTTAGCTCCAGATTTGAATACATATCGGTGATAAGTTATAACAGAGAGAAGACTAAGATAGGATGTATATGATCTATAAAGCTTTTCTTTATATGAAAGCTTCGATCGAAAGTGGTTGCTGTTCAGTATGCAATACCCTTTTGCAACCGTCTAAATGACTTTTACATAAATATTCTTGTCCTTCCATGAAAACATCCATTGAAATCCTGTTGAACTGGAGGCACATGATTCATTTCAGCATACTGACTTGGTCGAGTACTGATATACTGATGGGTCTTTAGGACGCGGTGTATTTCGTAGAGAAATATGGACAGGCAAATATACAAAGTTCTACATCTTTTCATCGGAGGAAAAAGCTTTAGGTAATCCATCCAACAACACCAAACGTGATAAAGCTTTACTCAGTGGTGGTGAACTCCTTTTTGTAACCAGTGTGTTGATCAGTTTGAATCAGGTCTTGAGTTGTGGGTAAATGAATCGAAGACATTGCAAAACATCTACAAGGTTCCATTCACTCAACCTGAGACAATAAATGAGACTGTTGATTTCCACACCGATCCTGCCAACCGCACACGATTTAAATAACTCATTGTACCGTAAACAAAGTAGCTCGTACACGTCATTCAACTCACTCGACTTTGAGAAGATCATTCTGCTTTTTCACAAATTTAAAGACGTAAAGTTGCTTTCGGTCAAAGGACGGAAAACTTAGTTCATATTTCGAACAGAGAGCAATGATTCCGCTTTCCTAATTTTAGCCAATTTGATACACTAGTTCAGTTACTCGTAAACTCTATAATCCTGTTGATTCATTGTATTCCTTTTTCTCCAGGTGACTGGAAGCCAGTAAGTTGTTCGTACACTCGGTAGCTTTTGTCTTCCTCAGCAATAAACCAGGAACGAGTATGTGACTGTTGATTAATCGGTTCGCTGCTCTGTGTACCACATTTTGAACACGATTGTAGAAATTTGAAAGTTTAACCTGTAAGTTTCCTGTAATCAAATTTGTCCACAGTCGCTTCATCCACAGAAGCTGGGAGGTGTAACGTGTGATAGACAGTTACATTTCCGTTGCATGGTTCTTGGACAACCAGACGTTCTTCTGAAACAATCCACTTGTTTCCTGCTAGATGGGAGGTCAAACCTGATGTAACCAGTTGAAAATATTTTGATACTGAGTGTTCCACAAAAGCATACCGATCACCCAAATGACGACATGGCTTATAGATCGCTCTTCGAGTGGACTCCAGCGCATGGTTGTACGAAGAAACGAAACAGTTTTCTGTGAAGTTGTGCGAGAGCCGGAGAAACTGCAACGCATTGCTCGGGGTCGGATACCATTCCGTGCCTAGTGGGCGGAATCGTAAAGGAAATACGACAGATAAGGGCCATATAAGTCGGCGTTTGTTGAAGAGGGACAGTTCCCACATGTGTGTAGAATTTATGAGATAGAATCCAATATCCAAATTAGGCCAGCCCCAAGGATACTTGGAAGTCCTCCAGCTATATTCCGAGTCTTTATCAGGCTCGTAGTTACCGCGCCAAATTTTCGCGTGGAATTTATCTCTCTGCCTAATTCCATTCATCAGGTACGCCGGTGCCAATGATTTGACCAGTCGCTTCACTTTGTCACGAACACCCAGATCAACTAACAAATCAACATCATCATCCCATGGAATGAAATCGTGGTGTCGAATAGATCCCAAGAGAGTTCCACCCATGAGAAAAAATCGATCGCCAAGTCCGTTTGTAAACATTAAGTCAGCAAACACGCGTAACAACCGTCTGGATAATTCCCGTTGTCCATGTGACAAAACTGGTTCGAATGGGCGGTGGGATGATGTTTTGTGTGTTTTTGGGTTCCTGTGAAGGATATTTGGATACCTAGCCACCGGAGTTTCTGGCCAGTTCAACTGGGTTAAATCGGGAAGCATGTTCTTCTGTGTTTTGGACAGGTATGGAGTTACGATGAATGCATCCAGAAGCAAATGTTTCGTCTCCGTTGAACTGGTTATTGAATTCTCATTTTTAGACTTATTTTCATGTACGAGAACTGGTTGACATTCTTTTGGCTTCTGGCTCTGTTTGAAGTTCATCTGTCCGAGAGTGTAAAATAACACCATAATGCATGCCAATGCGATGAATCGGCGACCGGCAGGCTCAGATAGTTTGAGCAGACAATGTGGTGGGTCTAAGATTTGTTTTAGTGTTGCATATCCTGCCATAGTTATGAATTGTTTGTAGCTGAAATAGATATATGGTCGTGGACTTAAGCTGTTAGAGTGACAAATCCGTTTTATGTTAAAAACACAATTCACTTTATATACAGAGAACCGGGATTCGTCCAGGTGATTGTCACTTCCTTCACAAATCCCAGAAAGTGCGGTGGTTTATGAGAATACACTATTTAGAGAGGCGGTGTTGTCACAGTTTTATTTCCAGTTTCTTTCGAACAAACAGTGATGGTAATGCGCGCGGTTGCGTTTGCCGAAATAGTAAGTCATTTTGAGGGTGCGCTTATTGGACACATTTAAACTTTAATCTGACACTGGACAAAGTGAGTTGTTTTTGGAAGCTGAAGGTATGAAGGCATCACGCTAGGATCTTTGACCAGGTGGCCCCGATCAAACTAATTCCCAAATATTCTGTGATCCAGTGAATCTGTGTCACCTTGAAACCAGGTAAGGAAGTGTTTCAACGAAACATACTATTAACGGTTAACTTGTCTCATCGTTAGCCTGCTCGATGGCTAATTCAGACAGTCAAACCTGGGTGAGCTGGACTCAATGGACTCGACCCCGAAGACAATTCACACGTTGACAACCTCGTCTTAGATATCACTGTTACACACGAGCTGGTGTCGTCTTTCTATATTCAGATCTGGTATCAAAGTTGCCTTCTTAATGAGGTGCATAGTACTACTGAGGATTCGACTGACGCAGATTACCTTCAGGTTAGAATTCCTGCAGACGAACTGAATAAGTTTCTTTATCTTTGTACTGTTGATGTGAAATTTTTGTTCAACGGCAACTGTTATAGGTATGTAGACCTAATCCTAGCGAAGAGTTGATTATGTTCTCTGTTAGCAGACATATCCATCGACTAGTTGGAGCTGCAGACGTCATGTAAAATTCAACAGGCCCCCTGATCCTAGGGAATATGCAGATGACGTGCTTCTAGTCATTGCATCTAAAGGGAAACTACTCCAGCTACATGCTAACTGAAATTCCTTGCATAGGTACATTAGAGCTAAATGTAGACCATAGTAGCTCCTAGTCTAGTCTGTGTCTCTATTTTGGGTGCATCGCACCCATTTCCTATAAATCCAAATGAGTACATATGTTGCCTAATAAAATGCTCCGACTGGTGCATGAGACAATTTGGCACATGACAGGTAACTTTTGCATGAAGCACTCTTTGTTAATGACCTACCTGCGCGTGGTGTCGGTAGGTACAACAAGCCAGTTTATACTAAACGGAACATCGTAACTGGAAGACGTAAAATTTGTTATTTACCTTGGACTTTCCGAGGGAATAACAGTTATGATCTAATCAGACGTAAACTGATGTCATCTGTTGACAGAGTGCATAACGCCACAAAACTTGTGTGAATTGAGGAGAGGACGCTGCATAATAATTGCTCAATAAGGATCCGATAAACTTGGACTCCAGCTCGAACGTAGTCCATGTCTTCAACTGTATATGCGGAAGCGTATACACTGCCAGTACGTCAAGGTAACTGGGTGCATATCCCCAAATAACTGACTCATATGGCTAACGGAGCCGTTCGCTGTGTTTCGTGTAGAAAAAACTGGAAGAAATAGAACACGGAATGAGTGTGACTGCGGTCTTCCTGATGATGTGCCGTTCAAAATCATGACACCTTTCAATTTTTGTGCGGGCTGCGACAGTCCGTCAGGTGAGCTCCGTCCGTCGTACATAAGAACTGTCCTCCCCTCTTCTTGAGAACATTTCACTCCACTTTTGCCATGAACGTCTGTTCGTGAGATGTCACAGTGTGATCGAGGTCATGGCAGTCTAACATATTATGAATGAATAATTGGCCGCTTGCACCCATGAGGCGTCTTAAGAGCTCATTTCTACGCGCTCACAATAAGGTTCCATCAAAATTTTATAAAATATAACTAGTTCTCAAGGCCAATACGAACTCATATTCTAACAGTCTCCATCCAAGAAACTTTGTATTATTTTTTCTCTCGAGCAGCTAACAGATGTATACAGTAAGATTTACCGCGTCCACGTGGCAGACCTACACAATTATACATCCTTCGTCTTACTACATACATCAGGCATCAGTAACGTAAGTCTCATGAGGTCAAACAAATCATTCGACCGGCATTCTCATGTTCAGGTGCCATATTAACTAGCCCGTCAGCCAAAATCACCTGGCCGTCAGGTCAAAATAATCGATCCCCAGACCCAACATAAAACTTAACGTAGACCTGTTCGTGTTGGTTGGAAAGAAGTGATTCCATAGTCTCATTTCATTTCACTCCGGAGGCTATTCTCTAATTAATTTGTTATGTTACCCGATATTACGAAGTGAACTAAATCAACAAATCAGCTAATGAGATCTTTACTGACCCACCAGTTGGTGGCATCCAGAACGGATTAGCCTATCACAATGGCCGTAGCCAAAGGACATCAGTGGCGTGCGCTGCTCCACTTGCGCTTCCACCCTCATACCATGCGCACATCACGCTTTGTAACACGGAAACCATGCACTGACCCAAGTTCCATGTTCACACATATACAACACTGGTCAGCGATCTCAACAGACTCATTTTCTGTTAACAGAGTCATCACATTGATAAGTACACACACATTTTGAAACGGATTCAACAGACAAAACGATGTGGGCAGATAACATCAGAGGGCTTCAAGTACCAAAACGTACAAAATTGTTGTGGGATACAGGGATTCAGTATGCTGACTTGCTCAGGTAACGCACCATGCCGATAAGTGGTTACGAGATGCTGGAAGAAATGGCTACATTTGCTGAAAGTATTAAGGAGAATTGAAATTCTGTAAATGATGGTGTACGGAATCAAATCACCGTACTCTTTCAGAACTACGGCAAGACAAAAATCGGCATAAGTTAACATAATTTTGAAGATGAAGCCGTGAGTAAAGCCGTTTGATTTTGAGCTACAAGCATTTTTATACATAGCTATAAGTAAGGTGATTGGTTAGAAATCATGAAACAATAGTGTGCTACTCATGCCACTTTCCCAGGTGTTTGAGTTGCGGAAGATTCTCCGGGTTGACAGTTGCCTGACCAGTAGCTTCGAGGTAATCAGGGTATTTATGACTGGTGGGGATAGTGCCAGTCCGGTAGTAGGTGGGTCTCATCAGCACCATGCACATCACAGATTATAAGAAGCAAGTGAGACTTAGATGTTTTTGAACTGCAATCTACAGTTTATTCATGGGCATTAGGTTCGAGTCTCTGGCGTGTATTGTACTGATAAGTTTCAACCAGGTCGAGATAGCTACCTGTCACTCTGATGGTGGTCACTGAGACCAACTGTTTAAATTTAAAATTGCCCTCAGAGTTGCTATCAGGCAGCGTGTCAGTCCACCAGCTTATTTGAGTGAATGCCAAATCCATCGCAATCAGATTATTTTGCCGTAAACTGTTTCCGCAAGAAATTTGGTTGGTTCTTGCAGTGCTTCTAATCACAGCTGATTCGTAATCACTCTAGCAGCACAAACTCTTGGCTGTGACCGTGTGACATAACGTTTATTTAACGTACAGTACAAGTCTAATTAAGTCCAGCGTTTACTACTAAGGTCATGTGTAAGCGATCGGTTCAAAAGGTCTTGCTATCTATCTCTTGATACACTGTGACGAAACCCCCATACTTATAGTAGTTTGAGGAATCAATCGCTTGCCGCGTGCTAAAAGGACAATAAGCAATAAACTGAAACTATTATTTACGATCGAGGGTGACCGAACTCGCAGAAAACGCAGACGACTATTTGAACACATTGCCAATTTGACCTGAAACAGAAACAAGCATCCTAAGTTAAAGGTCCATGAATGCAATTGATCGGGTGGCGTAAGTGTGGTTTCCAGTTGGTTTCTTACGTACAAGTTACTTCAACATAGTGGCTCGTAGTTATCAAGATATCTTTCAAAATTATAAATAGATGTATGACAAATATGATCTCACATAACTCAGACAGTATTCACGATGATAAGTGATCTTCATCGGTGTATAGTAGTGTCTACTATTCTAGTCTGACTGTGTGAACTTGGGTCTTTTGAAACAATACGTGCCGACAGAACAGAAGTGTGTGATGATCGAGCCTCACGCACACTAACAGACAAAAGCACTGACTGCGTATGTCGAAGGTCGGTAATCATTTGATAACTAGATGCCAGACGTCATGTCAGCGACTG
The DNA here is from genome assembly GCA_014338405.1 of Paragonimus skrjabini miyazakii. Lineage (NCBI taxonomy): Eukaryota > Metazoa > Platyhelminthes > Trematoda > Plagiorchiida > Troglotrematidae > Paragonimus > Paragonimus skrjabini miyazakii. The sequence continues at coordinate 42,721 of JTDE01020929.1, forward strand.
TACGATAAACCACATTCATTTGCAGCGAAAAATTGTAGCCAGTCAAAACAAAAGATTAACTATTTTTATTGTTTGTTTTATTGAAGTTGTGAGGATATAAATTCAGCAAACTAATGCCATATGATGTTTGTCACGTGAGTTGCTCAATATTAGGCGGAAACAGTTTACGGCAAAATAATCTGATTGCGATGGATTTGGCATTCACTCAAATAAGCTGGTGGACTGACACGCTGCCTGATAGCAACTCTGAGGGCAATTTTAAATTTAAACAGTTGGTCTCAGTGACCACCATCAGAGTGACAGGTAGCTATCTCGACCTAGTTGAAACTTATCAGTACAATACACGCCAGAGACTCGAACCTAATGCCCATGAATAAACTGTAGATTGCAGTTCAAAAACATCTAAGTCTCACTTGCTTCTTATAATCTGTGATGTGCATGGTGCTGATGATACCCATCTAGGTTTGAAGAGTTGTCAACACTTCGGTGGAGGTCGCTGGAGCCACCCGTTTCGAAAAACCTTTCGAAAGGCCTTCTTAGGCTGTGATGGACGCTTGCTTATTTTCAGCCCCACCACAAGATTCGGCTGATCGATTTCAGCCTATGAGCGAAAGGAAGTACAACAATCAACTAATGTAATAGCTCTAGATGGTTTAACGTCATCTGTGCCAGAACCAGTGTCGGTCAGAGGTGCAGCATTGGTTACACTCAAGGTTGGATGACATTCCTTGGGCTCGTATATCCAGAGTCTAGTCGCACTATTTATATACCTCGGATATCATTACTGTAGTTCTGCGTCCCGATTTATAAAGATCTGGGCTTTTTCATTTTTCTCTCAGTTCGAATTTGACGGAACTATAGTCTTCATTTTAATCGATTTACTACGAAACTGGATCAGTAGTTGTCTAATTAACCGGTTACTAAATTACCCACGTATTCCATTGTCACTGTCATTACTATTTGACTCAAACCTATTGAAACAATTTTCTTTACTAAGTACATATATACGTAAAAATCCGAAAATTCACATCTCTAGATGCATAACGCCTTGCATTTATGTGGACTAAATTCACTTGACTTGACCGACATCAAAACGAACCATGTTTCTAAATAAACTAGAGGGCTTGAACAACATTCAAACGTCTGTGAACTTAATGTTGCAAGTCAGTCGGTTGATAAAACTTCAAACGTTATGAACCATATATCTAATACGCATCAAACCCTCCTGATCGAAAATGGTTTGATATGTCGATCTCGATAATGATTCTGACAAAGAAGAATTATGTTACAATTTTTTCAACATAGAGACAAAGGCACTTTTGTTGAGTTACAGCCACAAAATTTTACTAACTGATCACCTTTGGAACAATACATCTTGAACCGGTTAACGAAGTAAACCAAAATTGTAGGTTATTGTTCTCCATATTTCTGACGTCATTTAGGAAATCTATGGACAACTTATCAAAATAGTGGGAACAGTTGCACTACCGCACATAATGGTAGAATTACCGTTGAATACTTCTGTCCACATTGGTTGTAATCTCTTCATTATTTGTGAAATCGCTTCTGAGCATTCAATTGTCAGCGTTTCGATTTATTGTCAAAGTATCGATTATCACCTGACTATGCCTGTCAGGTGAGTTATAAACACAATGGCTTATACTCCCTCAGGATACATCTGCAAAAATTGTATCTGCACTGACGAAACTCAGACAATGTGCAGCAGCTCTTCAACTGTCTACAAATATATCATTCTGTCCATTTTTTGAAGCTCAATAGAACACAGGCTACAGTCAAAAACAGGTGGAACGTGCCCAGAAAGACACTTGACTCACTTTGGTTCTGTGACATTTATGGGATAGGAACAGAAAAAAATAACTCAACTGATCTCAGCGAGAAATAATTGAGAGAAAGCTCGCAGGTCATGCGTATCAATAGCAAGTGGGGTTCACCTGCCACTGAAACTATCTACAACGAAGATTACATGCATACCCCTTAAAACTCCAAAAGACTAGACCGCTGTGTAGAACACTACGACAGCTAGTATGGCTGGTCACCTGCTTCTACGGTGTTGTCGCTGTAAGCTTGCAAATAACTGTCATAGATGGTAGAGCTCTACAAGTGTATTTCGGCTCTCAATTGCAGTGGGGTTACTGGCCCGGGTGACCTTACACCAGCATCCTTTGAAAGAATGTGAAGAGGTTTCACTGAAGGTCCTATAGTGTATTGTGCATATTTTCATATTTCGCCTTAATTTTATATAAAGTCTTGACTGTGTAGTGACTAGCGATCGTGTGGCTTCTCTAAGGATCCTGGCTGTAACCGTGTTTTCCTGCTTGTTTGTTCTGTACGCATGATTCTGTGTACGCGTGCTATAGGAGTCCTGATATGAACTCAGTGCCACTTTCTCCAATCGTGTAACTAATTGTACGGAGCCGATTGCTTGCTCTTTTCCTAACGACTTATCTATTATTCTATTATTTAAGGTCGTTTAACCCGAACCTTTTTGAGCGTTGTTTAACGCATTCGAAGGTTCCACGCACTTGCCGCCTGGCGCGCTTTTGAGTGCCACCGAGTGGGTTGTGGCCCACTTCGCGCTTCTTTCCTTTCTCCTGTTGGTTGCTGCCGTTGGTCCCAGACTAGGCTAGAGCTAACTACTTATCATATTTCCAAACATTGCTGGAAATATACGGTTTGTTTCCAAACCCTGTTGTGTTCTCTAGTTCGATGCCTGTTGGGACTACGTTTTGACTGCTCTTCAGGAAAGGCGTATTAAATTGTTAGTGGACGAGGGTCTGCCGCATACCCACTTGTCCACTACAACTGGCTTGTTTCAACCGGTTTGAACAGCACAGAACAGTCGTTTGTGCTAGGATCACTCAATAACAGTCACCGTATTGAGGAAGAGCGTCAGGAACTTTCAAAAGAACCAAAGACAGATTAACTTGACCTCATCCATTATACCTCGTCGACCCGATGTACCTGAGGAGGCAGACTTTAGGGAATAGTACCCTGAGATTCATACCGAATAAGCATCCATGGAGCAAATTTTTTTTTTAAAGCAGCATCTTACTTATCATCACTTGATATATGCCGCTTATCTGAACTTTAAACGTGCTTTCGGGTCGAAGATCGATTCACACCCAACTGTTGGTGATCTCAGTACATAAGACCCGGTGCAGCAAACGTTAGGCTGGCGTACGAACGAAGTGAATCATACACTGTAAACTGTGCAACATGACAATAATAATACCGAACGCTTCAAAACACGCACTGAAAGACGGCTGCATTGCTCCCGCATTCATCCCGCTTGATGCGGGTTAATTGGTGGGGACAGCTACAGACGATAACAAGTCTGATATGTAATTCGGCAGATTTGTTAATTTAGAAGAGATCCATTTGCGAAAAATCTGGACTTCGTCTGGATTCAGTAATTCAGCGTCAATGTTCATCGGTAACGTTGGTGGATTCCAGAGTGAACTGATCGAGAAATCCTGCTTGGGCAATCAATCGGCTGGATCATTTGGTGGATTCCATATGACACAATTGGTTGGGTGGGTAACTAGGTCCAAATGTGGAATTTCTGAGCCTCCGGCGT
>JTDE01020931.1:5974-27810 GCA_014338405.1 Paragonimus skrjabini miyazakii
CGTTTACCGTACCGGGCATTATATGCAGAGGCCACCAACAATTGGGTCAAACCACGCGGTGGTCAATGAACAACGTGGTCACAAAATATGAAGACCTTGACTGCTCCATTGAGCAACGTGGGTAGGTATCGCCTGCCTGACTGGGGTCCTCGTGATCACTCAAACCGCTGGTTAGAGACGCTACACGAGATGGCGGTGTGTCGCAGTCAGTGGCGTACCTGTATCTATACCATTTCTAGTTCTTCCTCTTAGTCTTGTTTTAATAATGTTCAACCTTCTTAGTAACGTTTTCTTCCAGGTTATTCCACGTCACTGTTGAGGTGAACGGCAGCCCGAGCCACAGTACCTTTTGGTCAGACTAATGGCTGTTATGATGATGATCAGAAGACTACATCTGTCTTCTAGTTAAAGTGCGAAACATGATCCTTCTCTGCGTACAATTAACTTGCACCAAGTGGTACATTGAAGTACATTGCAATGACTCATCAAGCTTGATCGTGCAATTGCTCAATCTGGTTTAACGCTAGTGTGTATCCCCTTTAGGCATGCGATTTAATGTCGTAGTGCATGTTTACGATAGGTTCTATTATAGGGGTGGTCCTATCCTAATGGATTGAGTGTGGGTATTTGCCATTTTATAATTTTGAAACATTGGATCTTTTTCAACCAATTCTGTATTGTGAGTGAAAACATGTTGCGGGATGTATACGTTGCGTTTTTTCTCATCAGTCGTACCTCGAAAACAGAACACGTGAGGTTCAAGTGTAGTAGCAAAACAAGCACAGGGTGGGGTCTCAGCCAGATCAACAAAAGTGGCAGAACCAACGTAATTATCAGTTGATTCGTTGTATGGACAACGGAGCATTTAACTGATTATCTGAAAGGCCTTGTTCGCCATGATTTGTTGGTTCCCATGAACGTTTCTCTTTTTAAATGATAAATAACTCATAGTATATTTGCCCAATAGCCCACTATGTACGTTCAGCGGTTGGATACAGACACCATGTCACGTTGCTCGACTTAATAGCCGTGCTTACAAAGTTGGATGACTTTCAAACCAATCACATTCTTTATCCCACATTACAAAGGTAGTTCGACACAGAGCCAGTTGGTCTACATGTAGGCTCACCTCCAGTTTCTTCGCTGTTGCACCTTAACGATCCACACACATGATCACGCATTCTAGGCAGGTCATAGATCGAAGTCTAATAAACTACGGCCTTCTGGCTCTTCAGCTTGAGCACTGGAATAGGGTGGACCTTTTATTCCGCATAAGCGAGTCTAGACGTAGCCTACTGTTACTAATCGGATGTATTGTAACGCAAACTTTCGTTGTGTTTCTCAGTACTCTTTTACCTACTGACATTGTCTCAATATACACGTAACTGTATCGTTCCGGCCGAACATTTATTGCATATTGTGCAGTGTAAACTACTCCCATGTAAGCTACTTTGATAAACTTTTCCGTGTTTTCGCTTTGTTCCTAGGTCGCCACTTTTATCATGCAAAAACTGCTCTTAGACGACGTGGGGTTGGCATATATTTGTCAGACTTACGAACGGTTCGCCCATGTAGCAACCGTATTGGACAAAATGGTAAATCATCTAGCAAAAGAGCAATCTCTTCGTCTTCTGAAACACGTCATCCGATGCTATCTTCGTCTTTCGGACGATATTCGGTAAGTGTTGCTCACATTAGGTCACTGTGATGCCCCCGTCGATTTCCACACTGAACTAACCTAAGCGTGCTCATTTGATGCCTTCTCCGTTTTGGATGGCTAATGACTAAGTATACTATCAAAGCTTGGTTTAGTCTGATCTTTCGAAACGGTACTGCATAGGACAATGTTTTTAATCTTTTGCAAGAATCAGACTTACGAAGATTTTTGAAACCTACGCGAACTGCGGACTGTTCATACGCTTCTAGTCCGTCAGACGTTTTCACTGGATTTTTGATAAGTTAGAAGTCCTCTGCTTATTGTTTCATGGTATTCACTTTCAAAATTATCACGATCGACTTCTTGTTGTAGGACTAATCAACAAAAATTGCTGTTCATACCATCTGTGATCCAGTGGATAAGGAATTCAGTCCGTGGTAACTCGACCACCGACTGTAGTTATTAAAAGTTAACTTTGATAACCGGTGCTCCGTATATTATGCTTTGCGACCTATTTATTTCTACAGGTCGAATGTCACTTACAATTGATCGCTGCATTCGCAATCCCGTCAACCCCTCTCAGAGGGAAACACTAGACTCGAGTTTCGTTCTGGTTAGTACTCTTCGGTAGTGCATGTCTTTGTCATGGTTGGGATTAGAACTTCGGCAACGCATTCATGGGGCAACCGTTTTGACCGTTGCGTCAGTGACCTCACATTAAGCACGACTGAATTATCAGATGTATTTCTTGCCTGTGTTGTCGTGCAATTTGTTCTTCGCGCGCTGACTTCGTATGCCAACTCTCTGTATGTACTCAATGAACGTCTTTAACGATATGAACATCATACTTCCGAACACCCATTCCTCCAATGGTTACCTAAATTCTGTGTTTAGGCTAAATTGGTTACATCATTCATTGCGTCGGCTCCGATACCAATTTTTCCCCTATGTTGGGGACGTCTTACATCGTATTGCATGAATGCTATCATGGACTGAGTAGGTTAAGGAATGTCTGATCCTTACCACTAACAGATTAGTGTGTAGTTTACTTCCTATCAGATCACTTTGTAATAGGGCTTGCTTGTCCTTTACCAGGGCCCGGGACGCACTTGGATCCTGTTTACCACAGCAATTAGCTGATGGAACCTTCGCAAGTCTGCTAGAAAGTGATATATCGACAAAAAGATGGCTTAACCAACTTCTACGCCAAGTGACCGTACGGGCCCCTGGGCTCACCGGTGGTAATGCAAATTTCGCTGCGCCTTCCGGAAACGCTTCCGAACTTGCTCCTGGCAGACGGGGACCTCGCACCGGGTATCCTACATCAACAACGAGTTCTGGCTTGCCAAACTTTACTGCTGCCGGATCGAACTCCAATTCTGCGGGTTCCGTTTTGTCTACCACCAGTGAGATGAACAGTGGGACAACCAATGTAATTACATGTACTGCTGATTCCTTTACCACCACCTTGCTATCAAGTGCTGGATTAGAGCTAAACAGTGGCTCAGGGATGACCAGCACTTCCAGCGGGGCAACGCAGAACTGATCACAGCACGATTCGGCATACATCAATTTTACAGCCCACTCTCGTGCGCACACACACGTACACGTAAAGCTGACCACAGCAGGAACTGTTCTTAGTTGTGTATCTCGTGATTATTTTTGAAAATATTGTTTCCTTGTTTCAATGCGACAGTTTGTTTTTATGCGTGGTTTATTTGGGCTATCGACGTACGTTTTGAAAATGATGTACGTTAAGGCACCGATGAGTAACGCAGTGTGCAGTTGATACAAAATGACTTCTGCTAATCTGCCACTCGAAGAGTTTGCTGGATATCGTCGCATTACAGGAGATAGCGAATTAACAGGCATACAAGCATGGTTTGCTTTTATTTGTCACTGTTTACCTTATTAATCGTATTCCGCCGATAACCCCTGCCACTTTTTAATTGACTACTGATTTAAATCTTCCAGAGGGTCGAAACGTTGCAAAACCTATAACTCTTGGTTTTAGCTCGTTTTGGCTTAACCGAATGATTACTTAGTAATGAGCATCAGCAAAACGCACGATGTGTTCTCTCATATCTGTTCTGTTTACGCTTCGGAAGTACTTGTCATTTTTATTGATAATAATGTCTAGTCACCTATTAACAAACACACGTTTATGTTAATGGACCACTGTACAGTGTTCGAAGTGTAGAGCTTAGCTCTTATTTCCGACTGTTACCCTACAGTAATTGTCTCCCACAACCAGATTTGTGAGAATTTCAGCCCTCTGTGCAACATGATGTGGAATGACAGAGGGTTTTTTGTTTCTGCAGATGAGCGCTAACGTTTGTGCCAAGTCGAACCCGAGTTTTGCTGCTCTGTATACTGCCGGAGGGTTTCTGAAGTCTGGTATGCAGCCGAATGGGTCACAAACTATTTCATCAGAAAACGTTAACATACCACACTGACTGAGGTAAATCAGTTGACCCGGAAAAACTCCCCCAAGCACATCATTGATCATGTCATGTGATGAAGTAACAGGTATATTTCACATGGTAGAATGACTGTCCACACTTCAAAGGAGAGCGAACTACACGAGGTAGAATGACGAATTTAAAGACTTCCTTAGAATTATTGTTCAGAAGTCCAAGAAAGTGGTACATTAACGGAAGCCACCGTAATTTCAGCTGATCTGAAGCAACAAGGTAATATAATGTTTCCTGTTGCCTCCTCTAAAACTGACATCACGTAGCCGGTATCGTGTTTATTTGGGTCCGTCAGGTGACGGTAGTTTGAATAAGACACCAACTGATAACCCTCACTTCACGAACCTCGTTCATGACAAGACAGCTGATGGGTGACTGAATGGTACTTCATTGATCTGGATAGATTCAGCTCACTTCAGACTGCTGCTTCACACCGGCTACCGGACCATGATTTGCTTCACGATGCTCACTCTCAAACTGACACCCCATGACAACATTGCCATTTCAAACCCTTGTCTCAACTAGTGTAAACTGACAAACCTGGGTGATTTGCTGATTTAAATGGATGGGTGTTAAAACGTCGTATCCAAGTTAACAGCATAACTGATTCTCTCCTTAACCCGAAAAAACGAAAACAAAGTAAGGCGATAGAGACGCTCTAAAAACTTGACTGAATTGGTAAAGTGCAAATGATATTTGTGTCTGCTCATTGAAAATATCTATGGAGAACCAGAAAAGAAGCCCTGCTGATGGTTGCCTAGAACTGGAAGCTTGTCATAGGTTATCCGGAAACCCAGTCTTATCAGATCATCAAATGACCGGGCTGATTGGTTGAAACAAATGGAGTACTTTGAGCGAAATTTCCGTTGGTTCAGTTCTATGGTCTTATCCGCCGAATCGTTTATCCTGTCAAGATTTGGATGAAACTAATATACACGTTTGGGTAGTGTGACCCCGAGTTGAATCAGTGACATTTGGCTGTGATCTTCATTTACTTACTTGGAAGACATGAAGATAATTCAGTCGTACGGTTATCGCATAAATGCTGTTAGCTGGTAGTACCTTATGCCATTTTTTCCTAGTATCTTCATCTTAGCTTTTACGCCACTGGCATGCGACGTCCCATATCGCATGCAGGTTGGAGGTTGTAAGGATCTTCAAACCTTGATAGGATTATTCAGTGACCAGGATTGCAACCTGCAGCTGTGTGGTTGTTTGTTGACGTGGTTACCGTTGGTCGGATTTACAGATTAATCGGTCAGTGTTTCAAGATCGTGATAAATGAGGTGGACCTAAGCCGAGTCGTCAGTCGTTTGGGTATCCATGTGTGATTGGGGGCTCTATAACCGCCTTCTCGTTCAACCAATCCCATACATACAAATATCCTAACAACTTCTAATCATCGGCATGCATATTTTTTACGACTAGTGGCATAGTACTAAAATCTGTGTCGAAAACTCCCCATAAAATCATTGTAAGAAAAAAGTCAGATTAACATACTTATGTTTCCAGTGTATTCTTAAAAGGTCTGCATCTATCCACGGATTACAGAGTACATGATGACCTTGAGAGTAACAAAACAGCGAACAAGACTTGTTTTTGTGTTTGGTCATCAGGCTAATAATAATGCAATAAACGTGAAAGCAGTAACCATGCTGAGTGAGGAAAGCGATCAATGGAGATCATAGACTGCGCGGTTGCTAGCAGTTACGTAATCATTGTTCCAAATTGTGACTTTGACTGTGTCTTACGGGAGGTCGTGTTCGCATAACGACCTAGGTAACGAGCAACATTCGGAATTTCACTATTTTGGATCGGTTTCTGGGCGGCTCGGTAGGCCATTCGGAGAGCGTCTCTATTAATAACGAAATGTTTGGGTTTTCTCTAACCTATCAAATCTGCTACACTACCTAACCGTAACAGAATGATGAGAGTCGGTCGACTGGACAAAAAATACCGCTTGACACCGTTTCAATCACATCGTTGTTCAACCGCGCAGGATGATGTTCACGTACTTTATCAGACACTCGCCTTGTAAATCACGAAATGCATGATGCTAAACACGGACAGACAAACGGGTACGAACAGAAGCCGGCTGGAATTTCGTCTTTGGATTGTGATATAATAACGGAGGTTGGGTGAAAGTTCACGCATAGTTGAATGGGTTGATTTTTTGTGCTTTCTTGTGATCACCTGCCATAGGATTTCCCCTGAACGGGGAACTAATACATACACTTTTCTCAATCACGGAAGATGGCTTAACTTCCAGCTCGATTGCTTGCATCGCATTCGGAATAAAACGCGTTGAGTGGCTTTTGTGGATGAACACTTCATGTAGATCTAGCTCAGCTTGCAAGGCGCCAGTGATACAGATCCGTAACACTTCCCGATAAACATCGTGGTTTCGCTTTCGATTTAACTGTACGGAACGGTCAAAGTGAATGTACTGATCACTCCAAGTCTGTTTCTTGTACACTCTTCGCCAGATTGGATTAGCTTTTCTTTCCGTCATGCTAACATCTAGAAAGTTTATTGGACCATTGTCACAAGATTTTCCGGATTCTGTTCGCCTCGTAACACAGATGGTATGCAGAAGCCATCATAACCGTGTTTTATGCGTGTGAAAATAGGCGTCCATGATATTGACACAACTAAACTGTAACGCTTGTTTTGTTTGGAATTATTTGTTTCACCTGTCTGCGATACGCACTCGTATAGACGTAGCGAAGCCGTGTAACGTCAGTCCTGTTTGTTCACATTATTATTTCAATCTCTAACCCGTTAAGCATTACTTCGTTATGCGTATTTTTTATTTGAGAAATATCATCTCACTTAGGGTACCATCAGTGGGCTTTAGAATATCGCAGAAGCACTACAAGGAAAAGGATAATGTAATATGCAAGATCCAGTACACTTCTGCAAACCCCTTTTTCAAGGGCTATTAAGCAACCAAATTACTGAACCGTGTAGTGACTAACGATCGTGTAGCTTTTCCAGTGATACCGGTTTCAGCCATGCACTTCAACTCGTTTGTTCTGTATGCTTGGTTCTATTTAAGCCTTCAATAAGACGTCTGACACGAACTCGATGTCACCTTCTTCAGTCGTGCGACTAATTACACTCGGTGGATTCTTACACTTCCTTAACGACTCATTTATAATTTTAATCTTCATAATCGTTTTCCTCGTAGCCACTTCGAGTGTTGTTTGAAGCGCTCGAAGGTTCTACGCACTTCTTGTTTGGCATCTCTTTCAGTACTGCCTGGTGAGCGTAAACCAATCTTGCGTTTTCTACTTTCCTTTCTTGGTTGTTGGTTCTATATCAGCTAAACATTTCTCATGTTTTCAAACATTACCGGAAGTATGTTTTCATACCCTGTGCATTCTTTTGATTCGGTGTCTCTTGGGGCCAAAGTTCGTCTGTCCTTCAGCAAGGATATTCCAAACCGTTGGTGGACGACGGCGTACTATACCCAACTGCACAAAGCAATCAACAGACCACTTACTGCAACAGCTTTGCGAACCAGTTCCACATCCTGTGACAGTCCAAAACCATGACGGAAATGCGATTGTTTCCTCATCGTATTTTTGCTGCGCAGTGGGGTATATTGAACCTTCGACCAGCTAGCTAATTAAACGAACGAAGGAGTCTTGTTCGACATGACCGAAGGAAACGAGAGATGAAATCGGCAAACGGACCAATCGCTACCCAGCTAGTTGGTATGTTCGCTCGCTTTGGTGCTGCTCAGTTCTGCAGTGTCATCCATTGTGTTCCAAGGAACCAATCCAAAAATGGTGCTGCTCAACAACCCTAATCAGGGCTCGCAGTGTTCTGGATAAATTTGTCGAATCACTTAAGTCGACCGTCAGTCCAATGACTCAATCCATTTTGGACTCAAAATCAATGTCAATGAATGCACAGACCTCATTCACATGAGAAAGTATGGTATATTGATGTTGGTTAGCTGTTTCCGTACTGCCGTAAATGTCTTCAGAAGGAACTAATAAAAAGCCTAAGCAGTTGTAAAAATCTGACGGATTCACTACTCTTCGGAGATAGAAGCTCGTCCACATTACAGGCATTAAAAACCCAAACCAACAAGCGGTCCGCGCAAGAAATGTGAAATCAGTATATGACCAGGTTATTTAGATGCATGCGATGCTAATCATAGTACATGTGTTGATGAGTAGTGTAAAAGATTTATTAGTCTAAGCAACCTACAGCTTGGTTGTTTGTTTGCAAGGTGTAGGCGCCTTGATGTTGTATGTTTGAATGTAGACGTAGCTATTTTTAGTGGTTAGGTCCCCTACCCTCTCCCTTTTGTTTTTTTTTCTTCTTAAATAGGGTTTGTTTCCTCTTCATGGTTGTGTGGCAGTTAAGCATCAGTGTGAACCACTGATGTATTGCTGTCTATGATGATGATGATGATGATGAGTCTAAGCAACCCAAATATGACAAATTTAGGTTTCGGCTAAATTCAAACCGCGTGCACTTACGTGGCATGTGCTTCGCTGAGGTGCGAATCCACTCCAGCCGAGTTACCCATCCATTCTACTGCATCGTGGATTCCAAGGTCCAGGGGTTAAACCGCTCACACAGACAATGCCGGAAGTCACTAACGTTTCTGTTGAGTGTTGAAACGGTATTACCGATACATAGTGTGGCATTTCCGTTAATTTAGAAAAGATGTAATCGCAGTTCATTGGTCATCTGAGCAAATAACAACAAAATTATTCGAACTGTCTGATTAGTGACTACCAACCAGTCCTCCGAAGCAAAGTTCAGCGAGATACCCAGAATATCTGGGCATCAAAAGAGCTTTGGTCTAAACAGTTTTCCACAAACTCTTTTCCCAGATGTATTCGCTCGACCTCAAAGCGTACTCCTGAAATACAGTATAGAACCACTGTCGAAAGTTTCAAAATGAACCCAGGTAATGACAGTACAGAGTATCACAAGAAAAACCTGATTGTTACGATGTTGATTTTGGACTCACTTTGATCTCCCTCACGGTTTTAGGTGAAAAGTGTGAATAAGAAAAGTAGACTAGTTTTAGTCCTAGAGGCGACAACGCTGACCATCAAACACCAGAATTTAGAAAGTTGCCGGGGACAATTTAACTGCCTCGTTAAACATCAGCAGGACGTTCACTCTCTTGATAGAGTTGCCCATTGTTGTCTGGAGAACGTGCATATACCCGATAAGCGGGTTCAGTCTACTTTAGTGTGCACAAGATCAAATTAAGTGCCTATGGAGCTACGTAAACCCGTTTTCGATCACCTCTAGTATTCAATAGTTTGTCATTACACTCCCTAACACCTTCGTCAATAAGAAAATTTTGAAGATAAAACGACGGTTTCACTGGCTGTTGATCTTCTCAATGTGATAAACTGTGCGAATCTGACTATACCGTGAACTCGGATTCCCGGGTAACTTAAAACAGCCAGAACGAACTGGTAACAGCAATTCGTCAGTCTAGAATGTTCTGCTCATCGAAAACACAAAGCATTGATGCAAGGTTGACAGGAATTTTTCTATACACCTTTGGTGATAGCGCGTAAGAATAAATGGATGGCTTCGCTTGTCGTGACAGTTGTGAAGTGATTGGTAGTCGCAGTTCAAAGGCCAAAATGGCGTTTGGTAACCTATGCCACTAATAAAGAGAAAAATGAGTCTTTCTAAAAGAACCGGTATTCTGACTATAAAACTTGACTTCCGCCCATTCTACAGGAGCCTTATGTGGCTTGTCTCTCCAGGCTCCTCGGTTTATCTTCACGTAATTTTTGCTATACAGCCGCCTGCCTCATTCGCGAAACCTAAAGAAAATAACGCTTCTTTTGTAACATTCGTGGTATCGTTTTTAATGTTCATTTGGTTCACCATCATCTAAACCTGGTGTCCTTATTTTGGCCGGGGTCCAAATAGCCGGTATCAAGCGCCCAAATCGTCTTCAGTGTCCCGACTATTCCCTCCTTCACTGAATCCGTTTCTTGGGTGGAACATGTGCATACACATGCTTCTTTTTTTGCAAATCGTTCACGGATTCTCCTCTCTCTGATTTACAAACTGTGAAGGTCCCTACAACAGCCAAATACATAGTTATCTTGAATCTGCAACCCTGCATAAATTTGTGTTATTGTTTCTATGTAACGAATATTTCGCACGGACTTGGACGCTGAAATCTGCACAACTGGTGATTTTAACACTCATAATTCCAAGTAACTTCTGGCTTCATCCGAACTGGCCAAGTAGACCGAGATGCAGCACACTTTTCTATCAAGGATTCCTTTAAGCTTGTAACATCCTCCACGAGCATTCCCGACTAAGACACTGACAACCAACGCGTCCTTGATTCATTTCTCACTAGCTCTTCGACGTACACTTTAACCAGCACTTCCCCAGACAGCATTCTAAATAACTGAGCCCACTCAACACTGCCCTTAAGATCACCAATCTTACGTAGCTGGGTGCACTCATCTCTTCCTCTACTTTCGCAAACCCTGTAGGGTATCCTTTTCTTTTCGTTCCGCTTGCATAAACAATGGCGCTTCTAACCCACTTCCTTCGACCGTTTAGACTTTGTTACAGCTTGACTACTACCGATCAGCCCAAGGAATGCCTCGTCAGCCGGAAAGCATTCGGAGTGGCAAACAACTCCTCGGGTAGTAAATAGTTTTCGAGTTTAGTCGAGGCTGTTTCAACGATCCTTTTATCCTATTTTGAAAAATGACACCAATAACGTTTCTCGTCCAAACGACAGAGCTGGAGTATTTAGCTATCCATTTGGCTTCAACTCTTATCACATTTCCATCTATCCCAGATCAACTTTCATTTTCTCTGCCGAAATTCACCTCCCGCAATGTTCGTCAAGCCCTATAACTAATGAATAGCAACAAGTCCCAAAGTACATACGTCGGTCCTCCAATTCTGTTCCCGAAAGCGTGTTCTTAACTTGGTACCCATCATAGCGTGTTCGTTTCGTTCATCATCTGCTTCAGCAGTATACCCATCGTCGTAAATTAGCTAACATTTTCCTGTCGCAACTCATCCGAACAACTACCGCCCAACACTTCTCACCAATGCAATCCAAAGCCATAGAATCCCTTGTCACCAAGTGTATATAACATCACATGAAGAACAACGCAGTATTTAGAGACCACCAGTGATCTTATGCGTCAGTGCCCTACGGACGACCTTCTTACTCGTGTTTCTGACGTTCGCTCATCTGCTATAAACTTCCTCTAGGGAATTCAGCTCTTGAGTCTGACACAACGAGTGGTTAACAAAATTACCTATGTACGGATTTGATTCTAAACTGACCGCTCGGGAAAAATCATTTTTAAAGCCACGAATGTCTGCAACTTTTCTATGGTCGTCTTTCTATTCAGACTGCCACTCCGATTACTTTTGGCCCTGGTTTCGTTCCGTACGCCGTGGGGAAAACCTGTTTGGAACTGTCGTTTTTCCTCAGCCTATTTTGGTCTGCCCACAACAAACTGTAGGCTACGCGTGCATCGCTGAGAAATGGCTTCCTTTTTAGAGCACACAGCTAGTAGTTTTACTTTGTCAGTTACTTTAGATTTGCAAATGCCAATTTTTCGCATATCCGTGATGGGGATGCTCAACCATCTAGTTCGGACATAGCCGTGCGTCTCGTTAACAATGCGTCTATATCTTTCCATCTTCAATCTTCATCCCATTGCAAAAGTGCCCTCTTTTACTGTTATCATCACGAGAAGTGCACTTTTCAACTTGCTAGACGTACTCCTCTTCCCAGTTCTCTTAACGTCAATCTATGTTAAGTCATTGCTATCAAGTGGTGTTGCCACATTGTCACAGAATATTTTTCTTCCTCACCCTTCTCCCTCCTGAGTTTTCCCCTCTCTCATAATTGCCAAACTTTCAAAGGTTAAGTAAGCAAGTAGTAACTATTTTCATGCTACCTGAATACGGAAGATCTTTGGATTAGGGGTGTACTCTCCAGTAAAGCAACTGGAATATTCTTATACCTATTGTCTTCTTCGTTAATTCGGACACGTTTTTTGTCCGACTCATAGGTATTTTTAGAACTCAAAATCGAATGTAAAAGGCAGACTGACAACCGTGTGATGGGTGAGTATTGAAGCCTGATACAGCTGATGCAGGACTTATCTGTCGATTTAGCGCATTTGTTCGGTCGAAACCCCGAAGTATGATGCGAGATCGTGAACAATCGTTCATGTGTAGGGATTTCTCATATCTTGAATTTACCACAAAATATTAGGTTGCAAAAGTCTAAATAAAAATTAAGAAGTGTACTTGACGTGATAATGGTCACAATTTGCACTGTACATTTTTTGGAGGTAACCAATGTGATGTCTGCCAATGGCAAACAAATTGGGACAAAACTAGTAAGAACTCAGTAAGTTATCTAGTAAGCGGCAAAAGTTATCTGATTACTGTTGCAGTTTGGACAGCATAGCTTGAAAGCGGGTGCGCAACAATATTGAAACATCCAAATAACGCTCAGCGCAATTTTCCAGACAGGTGCTTTTCTTCCCATCCAGTTTTCCTGGAGGATAGCCTGAAACACACTTTTCCCAGCATAGCGAAGTCAAGTGGTTTACACGGCTCTGAAAACTAGCTCGCTGTTGCATTGTTTGTACGAAAGTTTGCAACTCTGCGGTTGTCGCGTCAGTGCCAGATGACGTGGCCGATGAAGAGAAGGCAGAATCGTAGCTGAAAACAAAATAACGGCACAACTACTTTGAAGATCGTCGTAAAAAAGGAGTTGAACAAATAAAATAACAACCACGAATACCATCACATTATGATGAATGAAGCAAATCACCTTGTTTTTGTTTGATAATTAAAATTGTGTGTCGCAGACCCCCGGCTGGCACTCTCTATTTGGCCTAGCCATCTAAGTTTATGCAAACCCGAAAAGTAATCAAAGGAACTCGTTTAGTCATCACTACCAAATACCCGCTTCACAACTTCTTGGTTGTTTATCCGTAGATGCCACCCCTTCCGCGGCATAATGGACCGGAAGTATCAGGAGTTATCGTTGCCCTAATGGACTGGTCCATTGGTTTTTATCTTACTCCTCTGCTGCTAATTACCCCCTCTTCAAGACAACTAGCAAAGATTGTCACTTTTAACATCCGTATTCTTCGACAGTTATATCAGCAAGCTGCTCTGGCAAGCACCCTCCCGAATCTGGAACTGGATGTGTGCTGTCTCCGAAACACGCCTTTACGACTCTAGCATTGTGCTTCACTTGAATCCGCCTTAGAAAACGCTATGGGTCATTCGTTCTCACCTAGGGTGTCCGATGACAATGAAGCTGAATGTCACAGTAAAGTTCGGATGGGGAATATACTGACCTCTAACGTACAATGGAGCCTTCTAGACTGAAGCCCAACTGAACGGTCACCCATGTACCGTCAGATTTAGCAATTCAGTCGAGGTTTGTCGAAAAGACCAGAAATACATTGTTTATCATATCTGCGTACGTTTCAATAGACAACGGTTCAGGTACTATCAAGAACGTCTCTTTGATCTTTGGAGACAAACTAAGCATTCAGACATCGTTGTGCTTGCTAGTGATATTGTGAGAAGTGATCAAATCGGAGGTGCGATTACTACACCTGGTGGAGTATCTTGACGCGATGGTGAGATATGTCCAAAGCCCACAGCGAGTGGATTTCGGGCGACATGAGCGACTGGATGAGCCACTGCTAAACGAAATCGAACCAACGGACGGGAAATGGCGGGTAAAAACTACGGTAGAGGTGCAAACGCTGTGTAAGTGAAAACCGCCGCTAAGTTGTGAGTTGGAATTCCGGTTCATAAATGCGAGCGCACGCGTGGGAAGGTGCGAGATGGACAATAAAGACAGTGCTTTATTGAATGACTTTTTGCCATTATATGAACTCGGTCATCTTATTCCAAAAAAGCGGCTGGGTAGTATGTTATGTGCCCATGTGTGACGCACTAATAATGGTGGTTGACTGTTACAATTGTGTGCATCTCACGGAATTCATAAATCGAACAGCGTATTTCAGTGTAAATGACGGCAGTGAGTCATACATAGACCTTCCTGCCCAACTCAACCATAAACGCAGATTGACCACATCATTGCCAGCTATCGGTGGTGCCAACCCATTAGAGATTGTCGTCCATTTTGGTACAATTACTCTGATTTGAATCATGTTGTTCGTGCCAGCTTCGTTTTATTGGTTACTCAGAGAGCTATTCCCAAATATCAAGTGCTCAGATGGAAATTAAGCGACGGAGATACACGAAACGCCTATCGAAGAGCGCCGACAGTTAAACTGCCCGGATCACAACAGCCAAGTGACCCAAACGAGCACTGGGCAAAACATGTCAACAGCTACGCGAGCCTCTGAGGAAGAGGTCTATTCCACAGGAGCACTGCGGATACGACAGAAGCCGAGGCAACAGAACTTACAAACAAACGTTAACTGATCCCTTGCGACTCTGAATACGATAAGGACCACCGTGAACTGAAACAAACTTATGAAGAATTTGTATAAGGACCGTGAGGCTTACTTCTCCGAGCGGGCCGAAGAAATGGAAAAGGTATTTTAGCCGGAGGACAAACGGGTGCCGTTTTCTCTGATCCACGGTTACGCTAGCCGTCCGCAAGATATCAGTGAGACAATACACTTAGGAATAGACTGTACCCGGCGCATGGTTCCTACAGCCCCCGCCATTATCCTAGCGATGTGACAGTAGTACAAACTTGACCTAAACGGAACTCCGCCTGACCGTTACGGTCGACCAGAGCATCAACATCCCAAGCCAAAACGACTATATCATGGCCACGTGTCAACACAAGAAGAGCAAACTAATCCGAACAGACCTATTCTGCTACCTTGATTTGGTGCTCAGACTTGTGCACTTTATCGACCTGGAGGGCTGTGTTGACAACAAAACTGTACCTTGACGCGGTGTGACGGCTTGTACATCTCGATCACCTATTAGGTTAAACCGGACGGTGTGGTGGCCACACCGACAGTCACTCATGCCAGGCAGGCCAATAGGCAGAGGTCTGATAAACCAGTCTCCTGGTCCCCCAAGTTGGAGGCTGGAAGAAGGTTGGCATCACTTTCCGGAACATGTACCAGTCCTGATAAACTGCCACCCACCCGCTGCTTGCGGGACACGTTTTTGAGCCAAAGGCTTTGGTTGAGAACTCTAGTTCTCCTGACTAGGTCTGGGCGTCCTGGCAGTATCGCAGCCCACGCACAACCATGAATATTCACAATAACGTTAACACTATACTGCATCGTCCGTCTCACAATATAAACCGGGTCACTCTATCTGCTGCACACAACACGATGGATAGGTGGAAACATGCTACTGCTAACCCCTCCCCACTGCCCTATCAAATTTAGCCCCCAAGCCCCTCCTGACCGCCATTTCTGGTGATCACACTGTAGGTTCCATAATGGATACAGCTAATCATAGTAACACTGTGCCGGTAAGCTACATCTCTTGCCACTCAGACTCAGGCCCCCCTCTTCCCCTGCTTAGGCCTAGAATGCGAATTAATATAGGTGCTTTCAACGTCCGCACTCATCGTCATCATCATCATAGACAGCAATACATCAGTGGTTCACACTGATGCTTAACTGCCACACAACCATGAAGAAGAAGAAACAAACCCTGTTTAGGAAGAGAGAAGAAAAAAGAGGGAGGGGAGGGGACCTAACCACGAAAAAAGAGCCACGTCTACATTCAAACATACAACATCAAGGCGCCTACACCTTGCAAACAAACAACCGAGCTGTAAGTGAAAGTCCGCACTCTGAAACAGATAGATCAACAAGCCGCTCTCGCACGAACGTTAGACTCGTTGAATGTTGATGTTTGCTGTGGTTTAGAGACTAGAATCCAGGGCAGTAGTGAATGTATGGAACTAACAGCACCCACCTTGTCTACCCAATACTGGTTATACACTTCGGGTGACTCCACAGCCGCTGTTACAGGTCAGGCTGGAGTAGGTATAGTCTTCAGCACGATGGCCGCAGCCGCGTTAGTAGATTGGATTTGTTATGACCCGCTGGTCAACGATAGTTAGAAATGTCTAGCGCACAACAATACAAATCACGAAACGTAGCACAGAGCTTAGCAATACCCAGAAACCCCAGAATAACACAGAAGACCGTGACCTTTAGCCGAGATTGTATCTGCTCTCAAACTGAGGGTAATAATGCGGACGGGCGTCTGCACATATATATATATATATATATAGTCTTTTAATGGCCTCAAAGAATCCCACTTGAATTGTTGCATTAAAAGTGGGATGGGCCAATCACAGACGCCGGGGAAACGTGCGCCAAAATTGAGTTTTGGCACGTTGTGGCGCGAAAAAGTAAAACACGAAATCACATTTTATCTTTCGATAATATCTCGAAAAATAAACCATTTTTGGGGAAAATAGACTTTCCCCAACAGGATTCCCGTTAACAGCAGATTTTGTGCCGTCTGCTTGGCAGGTTCTACTAAGGCCAGCTGTAGACGCAAAAACCCTCAAAAACCTTTTCGTTGTCTGCTTATGCTCCAACCGACTGTAGTGACGCCGGCGTCAAGGACGCCTTTTATTCAGATCTGACCGTTCTCTTCCGGTCTGGTACAGTCATTCTGGCCGGGGATATGAACGCCCAGATCGGCTGCCTTGGTGGAACCGAGTCTCGTTTAGGTGGCAAATTTGGGATAGTATCACATCGCTCGAATAATGGCGGGCAGTTGTTACAGCTGTGTGCTCAGCATAAGCCATTTTTGGCCAGAATTAGTTTTAGACATCCTGCACAACACTGTTATGCTTGGCGCTCGCCTTCTCTGAATCAAGCCTGATGTCAGACTGACTATACAGCTGTTAGTTATAAGTGGTGTGGTTCCACTCAGGACTATCGTTCTTACTGGAGCACATACTTGGATTCAGATCACGCGTTGGTACGCTGTCGTTTTGTTCTTACTTTCGTTGCGCAACGACTCCATAAATTACAACGGCTAATTACGATATTACAATTAAGGTGGATGGATGCTGCTTTGCGTTTGCATGAAACCTTCAAACCTTCTGAAAATATCTTTTTATCTACAGCCATTGCAAGTAGCGTCGGTTGCAGGACATTTGGAACGTGTATGTTCAGAATATCCACAAAAGAAACCTATGCATACGGAGACAACAGTCGTAATCGTCTGACTAGAAGTCTGTTCAGTAAGGAGTGACCTCGTATAATGTTTTGTGGTGGAGCCGCAAGCCGCAGGTGGGGTACCGATTTGGGTCATCATTATCATAGACAGCAATACATCCGTGGTTCGCATTGATGCTCAACCGCCACACAATCATAAAAAGTAGAGAAAACACTGTGCAAGATGAGAGAAGGAAAAAGATGGCGACAGGCAGGGACCTAACTATTAAAAATTGCTACGTCTATATTCAAACCTTCACCATCAAGGTGCCTACACCTTGCAAACAAACAACCGAGCAGTAAGTGAAAGTAAGGCGTCATCAGCAAGACGGCTTCCTTACGGCTTTCGCTGTCCGGCAACTCGACTAAACAACAACAACATTCACTCCACTGAGCTCCATTAGCCGCCATCTCACCTAGCATCTCGAAGGCTGAAGATCTTGCGACTCACGGAGTCGCTGGGTGAAGACGCTAGGTGAAATGGTGGCTAGACCAGTTCGTTAGCGTGAATGATGTCATTATTTGGCCGAGTTATCTATGAATTAAGTGCTCTTCATGATGCGGGGTAGTAAAAGCTGTCGGGTTGATGACGCCTCACTTTCACTTACAGCTCGGTTGTTTTTTTGAAAGGTGCAAATACATTGATTTTTACTGTTTGAATATGGACAAAGCTAGTGGTAGAACTTAGATTCTTTCCTCTTCCTTCTTTCTGTACAAGGATCGCTCAAGTCAACCTCCCTTCCGCGACACAAACGACCGGGAAGTATTAGAAATTATCGTTCTCCCCGATGTGACATTATTCGTCCATTATGACTTTCTCTTTTTATGTTTCCCCTCCCCCAAATTTTTCTGATCTCCCTGTGCTCTCGGATGATGCTTGTCTTCTAAAGCCAAGAAAACTCGTCAACATTGACGTATTCGATGTCCACACTCTTCGAAAAGTCGGTCAGCAAGCTGTTTTAGCAAGTTCTTTTTCAAGTCTGGATCTCGTGTGCTGTATATCGCAGATGCGAGTCTGCGATCCTTGCACAATTATTCACTGAGGCTCATCTCCTGATAACCGTCGTTCCAAACAGGGCCTCCGGTGACATCAAAGCTGGACCTCGTGGTCGAGCTGGAACGAGAATCGCACTGAGTTCCACAGCAGAGCAATGTTTGTTCGGTGAACAGTCGCTTATGCGCTGTCAGACTCAATACGTCGATTAAGATTTGTGAACGGAAATCAGAAAAATGTTGTATATTCATTATATCAGTGTAAGCTTCAACGGGTAGTTGTCAGAATGCTACCAAAGATGCGTTATATGACGCCCTCGTCGACCTTCAGAAGCAAACTAAACACTGTAGCGTCATCATACTAGCGAGCGATTTAAATGCTCAGCTTGGTCGTCTTTTTCCAGAGGAGAAGCGGCTGGGAGGTATGTTTGGTGTCAGGGCACAACGCACTGACAATGGCAAAAGACTGTCGCAGATATGCGCCCCTCATGGTCTCTATATTTCGAGCACCACAGTTCAACACTGGAAGAAACGTTGTTATATGGGGACGTCCATGGACACAACTCGATCATATAACGATCAGTCATAGGTGGCACCACTGTGTTAACGACTGTCGTACATTTTGGAACAACTACCCGGACTCCGACCGCGACGTTGTGTGTGCCCGTTTTATTTTGTCATTTGTCCAGAGGTCATGCACTCGTAACTGCAAAATACTTGACTGACATTCCAGCAAGGGGAGTGCAAGGAACGCTTATCAGGAAGCATTGGTCAACAAAGTGTCCAGTTCGAGTCAACTGAGATAAACAAACGAACACTGGGAACAAATTACAGTAGGTATGAGGACATGTTGTAGAGAGGTATGTTCCGAAGAAGCCGTGCAGTTGCGACGGAACTGGATTTCTGTCACGTTGATAAACCTTACAAACAAGTGTCGCTCGATTCCGGCTCGTTCTGAATACGACGATAACCGTCGAGAACCTAAACGCAAGTTGACCAAAAGCTTGCACAAGGGCCGTGAACACTGCTTGGTCGAACAGTCGGAACAGATGGAAAGAACTTTTCTATCTGGAAATAGTAGGAGGTTTTTTCCCCTCATTCGTGGTTGTACTGGCCGTCGAATCAGTGTAAGTGAGACCATATGTGAAAAAGATGGTTCGGTTATCACCACCCAGTAACGCCGATTTGACGGAAAAGTTGAACATTTTGCGGAACAGCTCAACTGGCCTCAGCCTGAACATAGAGAAAACGGGACCGGAATGGTCAGTTGCTGCGTCCAAGACGGTCTTCCGGCGGAAGCAGAAGTGACCTTCTCTTTTTGAAGACGGTGGGGAGAGGCTGACATCAGAACTGGCAAAACGCCAGATTATTTGGGGAAATGGAGAGATATCTCGTGAGCGGCGCTTAGTAACAGTAATTCCCATTTTCAAAAAGGGAGTCCGAAGTCTGTCAAAATCACAGAGACATCAACCTAGTCTCTGTTGCGTCCAAGTTACTAGCCGGCCTCATTCTACGTCGACTTACCAAACCGAGAAGTCAGATACATGAAGAACAGACAGGATTCCGGTCCGGTCGTGGGTGTGCTGATCACATTTGTATATTGCGACGGATCTACGAATATTAGCACTCTGATAGATAGTCGATGGTTGTAGTCTTTTTAGATCTAAAGGCTGTTTCGAGTTGGTTACTCGTAACCAGCACTGCCTTCTTCGCATGGGAGTTCCTGGGGAATACGTGAATCTGCTGAGATCACTGTATGATCGTTCTGTGTTTATCACTTCTGGTGGTGTTCGTAAAGGGTAACCGATCTCTTTTTTCCCGTTCAATTTTGTCATGGAAGACATTCTGGAAGGTACGCTTGAAGAATCCAGTGGGCTTGATGCTGAGGCTCTTCCTGGCGCTAGGTTGACGGGTATGGAGTATGCGGACGACGTCGTCTAACCAAGCCCCTCTATCGAAGACATGCAGACCATATTGAGCAAGATAAGTGACTGGACTGATTTGTAGGGAATGCGCTTCGTACCTTCAAAATGCGAATTGCTTCCTCAGGACTGGGGCATTTCCATTAGTACGTTCTTTATTGCAGGCAATCCGTCTGAAACTGTGGACATATTCACATGTTTGGATAGCACTGCCTCGTCAGTCCGTAATAGTACTGATGAGGAACTACTGAGAACAGCAAAGGGACGAGTTACTTCTGCCACCCTGCATTATCTGTTACATCGAAAATATGTCCAGTTGTCTCTCAAAAAGAGGGTATACAAAGCTTGTGTGCGTTGTTTGGCTCTATGGTTTAGAAACGTTAACTGTTCGCAACGAAGATGTTAACAGACTTGTTGTGTCTAACCATCATTCTCGCCACCAGGTAGTCATCGCGTGTGCGATACGCTGGTTTGCCGGCACGCATTCCCGAACATGTTAAACGTACCCGTGTAAACGGGTGGGCTAGCTCAACGCCAGCTGGCGCGTCCCCAGGTTACGGATTGGGTAACAACCTTCTACGTGCGAAATAAGCAGGATTCTCCATGCGAATAAGCAGTCGCGGACAATGAGTGGTAGTACTATCAGGATTTGGTGGATTCACGATTAGCAGCCGGGTCCTCTGTAAAATGACACAGGCTCCTTAACGGCACTGCGACATGGCGTACGTTATTTCACCACAAAAAGGTTTAAGATGCCCCAACGTAAGCACATGGATACCTGGACGGCGTGCCGTCCGTCCGGCGTACAAACATCTCCAGTCTCCGCCAACCACGGATGACCCCTGAGGAAGGCATACGAATCACCTCGATGATCACCAGCTCCAACGTAAGGTGTGTCGAGTAGCTTGAACGGCTGGACCCCATTCGAAGGCCGTACGAGCTAACTTGGTCACCGGCTCTCAGCAACAGGAGGCATGCGTCTCAACAGCCATGCCCATCTTGGATTCCTTGACCGGACAAATCCATTACATCAGATGGCGAACCAGTTGGCAAATTCACCAAATACTGCGCTGCTTCTGTCGAAACCTCTAGTGGCGTGCATTGGTCACCCTGAATAGATTAACTCCATCCGAAGGGCGTATGAAATATTGATCACCGGCCCCCAATGGGTTGAGAATTCCATACTTCGCCCTGCTGCCTTGTGGGTTAGATTTCTGTTGAACCAAAGGCTCAGGGTGGGCCCCAAGTTAATCTTCTTCTTCGGCCTAGACAACCGAAAAGTACTGTGCCCTCACGATGGTGAACATGAACTTACAGTAATTATGGCCCTTGTCATGTCTTCGTATCACAATTCTCTGGCCGAGGTGTCGGCGGCCGGCTTTGCTCCTATGTCACATTTTGCCCCACCAACCAATTTTGTCCGGTTTCCCCGTCTTTTGTCTAATAACGCTTTACTTGGCGACGCCCCTCAATCTCGTCTTCGCGCACACATCAGCGACTTACCCCATTTACCGCTCGCGACGGAAGTCATAATCAGAATGGTCAAACACTAAGGTTCCTTCGTCTGAAGGATACAAAACTCTATTCG
>JTDE01020932.1:0-46769 GCA_014338405.1 Paragonimus skrjabini miyazakii
TGAGGCTCGTGTGCTCAACATTTCGTGTCCACACTTTTGTTCGACTACCGGACTGTTTTACCAAACCATTAATGGCCTCGTTAGATGATACCTCCGGTTGATAAACGGAGTACTTGACTCAGTTATTGCGGGATATCCATGTTATTTGATGAATTAACTACTTTTTGGGTGCTAGAAAACTACCGTTTTGGTGACACGTTCATTTTAATTGATGTGGGTTAGCTGACGAAAACAAAGATGGAAAACCGTAGCAAGCCTGGTGGAATTTTCATGACAAAGGGGTCATACATACGAACTATAGAACAAAAAAGGATCTCACTCGGCCACCCTACATCTTTCTTTCCAACGGTATCTAGACGTCTTTTCGACTCTACAGATGAGGCAAGTTTGTAAAAACAACATATAACCCAGCCATTCATACTGCTATCCCATTAACTTTATTTCGAGCTGAAGTGGGTGGAAAATTGTGTGTTTTCAAGTAAATTGACTAAAATAGGGAACGTAAGAGGAGGACCACTTCACTCCGCAGGCAGTACATTACATTTTGAACACGCAAGAATTATGCTATACAAATCAGCAGGTCATGCACCTTGTTAACTGTTTTGCCTACCATTGGCGAAGGAGGTAAACAGGACAATATCGTTATTATACTTCATGTTGACAAATCTACCGCCAGTGTGACTGGACATCTAACGCTCACCTCCACAGCATCGTCCCTAACAAACTGAATAAGAAGCAAGAGGTTAGAACACTTGGCAAAAGGCTACAACCACATCCTTCACATCACCATCATAGTCATCATCGTCATAATCATCACCATGATCACTATCAAGGGCGGCAATACATCAATGGTTCTCGATGAGACTTAACTACCATACAATCATTGAGAAAAGAACAATTCCAGGTTAGCAGGGGCAACTAACTATCACAAGTAACAATTTCTATGCTGATGCATTTCAACATTTCAAATCTACCGCGGAATTTTTTATTTAACGGTCAGCATGCCTAGCTTCTTGGGATTTTGCTGAGTTGAGTGAATCAGTGATTGGGTGAAGGAACGTTAGTCATCAGGGTTCATGTAATCAGTCGATACAGAGAGGTATGCAATAATGTCGGTAACAGACTGGTTCATGCACTCTGGTACAATGGGTGTTCAAACGAGGCACATGTAGAAGTGCAATGGGTTCCAAGTGAAAACCATTCCCCTTTGAAGGGGCCTCCGAGGCAGTTAATCAATGCCGACTATCCTTATCCACTTTCACTGTTAAAGGGTGTGAGTTGGAAATGCTCAGAAAACAAAGATGCAAGTAAGCAACCAACAAAAGTGATCTGGGAAGCTGAGGTATAATTCACGTTTTAAAATTGACAACACTGCAAATCATCTGGTCGTGAACATGGGGATCAAAGTGTTATCTGAGACGGGCTTACCAAAAATTTGGGAACAGTGAACCACTATAATTGCAGTCCTGTTCCAAGTAGACCAGGTGATCATTCTTCAATATTTTTCCGATATCAAGTCTGATATTAGAAAATTATTGTCAGAAAGGTCAAATAGCGTGTCCACTATCGGTTTGACGACACTGACTTGTCCAAACCAATCACTGAATCTGCAGGTTGATATTTTTCAACAAGACTCCCGGTAACCGTTGTGCGCATAGTCAATCTGTTCTCCAGCTCTAGGATACTTCAAGATAGTTTATTCCTCGGAGCCTGATTCCCCTCCACGACAGTCTACCTAAGTGTTATAACGTACTTCCTTCAAACGTTGAAATCGGTAAAAGTCACTTGAAGGTAGATTTGGATAACACGGCATGTGGTTTGGCTTGTCGAATCAACCTTTCAGGAGGTTGGATTACGCATTTGGGTCGGAATAAGACGACGGGTAGTCGTACAATAGCATGACACCATACGGTAACCCTCTCTTGTTGTTTCAAGTAAGTGCCTCTTTCATGCAACAGACCACTGGCCAGAAAACAACTGAGGAGTCCAAACATTATTGTCTATTCTACCATATTTTGAGCTCAAAGACTTTCATGGTCTTCACTGTATCTGTTCCAGTATGATAAAGCCAAATCTGATTCGCGTTACAATCTACCAAAAACTACTGGAGCACTCATTAACGCTGTTTTTTTAGCAGGATCTGTGCAAACGTACGGTAGGTTCTGCAATACCTGATTCACCTTCAGTCTTCGGTTATTGCATCATAAATGTCCTATATCAGTGCAGAGACCATAGCTTCCACAGGCTGATCAATGCGTACTCGATTGACCTTCAGAAGTCTACCATTTCATCATAGTCTGATGGAACTTGACTTGAATAAACCTTGACCAAGTGCCTACTGGTTATGTTCAACGTGAGGTCACCTTTGTCCAAATGTTTCGTAATGGAATGATATTTAGAATTTCCCACATGCATATCCGGTACCAACCTGGGGGCAAATACATCAAAATTAGTCGGTTTGTAACTGTGTAACAAAAAACAATAGCACCGCTCTAAGTGATCAATAATTTTAGTGTTAAAAATCGTTAGTTTGAAGTGTCTTTTATCATCACATGTAAATGTGACCAAACTATCCAGTTCTTAGTGAACTGACAAAAGAAGCTGCTATTTTTACAACTCTTAACAATAATTCGGTTTCGAATCTCAAAAAATTGTTACACATTCCCATCGGTGTACTATGGGGTGTTGGTTCTCTAGCTTCCAATCATATTCGTGTGCAAACGCCACTGTCTTCCGGTAGTATTGATCCACATTACCTGTGCAACGAGGATGTTTGTGACTGTGACGTTACCATGGTAACAAACGTTTATCTTTTCCATCCTTCACCAATATTTTTTCTAAGCATTCTTTTACAGTTCGGACTTTTGTATGTCCCACTTCCAGGCATTTCGATTATAAATCACACGTTGTTAGCACTGAGCTTCGCGATGAACATATGCGGGTTAAATGTGAGGTATGGTCTGATAAACCTAGTGGAAAAGCCAAATAAAACGAGGTGTTTGCATTTCGAGACTCGAAGTAAGAGTCTATCTACACTCAATTCCGACCCGGAAGAAATCAAAAGCTCTAGACCGATATCCGAAAGAACACTATCATTAAGTGGCGGTAGAATCCTAAATAACAAGTGGATGAATAAGATCTATTTTTTTGTAACTGATAATCAACTCAGCAGACTCGAGAAAAATTGACGTTAGGACTGATATGCACAGCGTTTTATACATGATTGTACCGTTGTGGACAGATGCGTGCTCCTCGTATCATGTCATGTTTGTCTCACTTTGGAAGCACAGGAGAATTGATACTCTTTAAAGATTTCAGAACACAACAGATCGATCACGAAGCAGCGGACATCAGTCAAGCAATATAGATTTCGTTCTGTTGATTGGCTGTTGTAGATGCTTCCAGTGTTAGGTAGTTATTGATCGACAACAACCCTGATTTGAGCAAATCGTAGAATCGCAAACATAGCCAAATCTCTAGGACAGTACAGATCTCGGCGTCGGTGACAGTAGTAATACTTGGAGGATAGTAGAATGACTCAGTCGTCAACGGAACAAATTTTTGATGAGTGTCATCGCGAGTTGGTTAATTATGAAATGATCCGTTCGTGAGAAATCAGGGCTTCGGCTGGAGTTGAACCAGCAGCAGGAGAAGCATACCTTCTTTTGGTATGTGCTCTATCAGCCAAGCCAGGAAGACACGCCGTGGGCCTGGAAGTTTCACGTCAAGACCGCATTGTGCATTCGGTCTCCACTCAGCCATCCAGGGGATGAGATGTCGTGAACAATCAGCACTGATATCCAACAAAACAGCTACTGAAAATTGTAAGTTTGCTTGATCTATCCGGTAACAGTTTGTTGCATCTTCATTTGTGTCCATATAGCAGAACAAAGTTAGTCACTAATAGGTCATACTCAAACGGGTTAAACGATCATCCAAACATCGACGTTGAAAGTCTGAAGTTTCGCGCTTTCTATTACAACTGGACATCTTTGTACGCGTGCCTCTATTTCTCAAGTAGATCTGAAAACTAACTAATCCAGCTACTGTGATGAATGAACCGTAATGAGTTTGATCTTCTGAGATAATTGGAACAGAGAAGATTGTGATTTGTTTGTCTTATTACTAGTAAGTAGTTTGGCAGATTTATGATTTTAGATGAGACCCAATTGTGAAAAGTCAGTGCTTCGGCTGGATTCGAACCAGCAACAGAAACATCATGCCTAACACGGTAGGCGCTCTACCAGCTGAACTACAAAGCTACACCAGAAGCTCGGAAATTTCACATTCGAGCTTGGTTACCCACCAGTCTCACTATCTCATATGGAATCCACCAAATGATCCAGGAGATCGACTTCCCTGGCAGGATTTCTCGAGCAGTCGATGCTGGAATCCACCAGCGCCACTGTTGAGCATAAAAATTGTATTACTAAGTAGCTTGGCAGATTTATCATTTCAGATGAAACCCAGTTGTGAAATTCAGAGCTTCTGCTGGATTAGAACCAGCGAACAATCGTGACGTCCTCTGTTTTTTCTATTATCTTAATCAATTTTCGATCTTCAGTGTTCATTTTTTTTTTAGAAATATGTGAATCCACGAAACAGCGTTTGAAATGTGTTCTTTTAGACTGAATCACAAGTTCACGAACGACAAGTACAAAAACACAAAAATGCCAATAAGATCCATCACCTTCCAGGCAATTCAGTAGAACATTGTATCCCTCTTTTTAGTCCCGCGACGAAGTGAATGTTGGGCACCATATTATGGATGTGTGTATTTCCTCTTTTGTAAATTAAGCGAGTACTCATTAGTTCGTTCACGAAGTCACTGATCAGCATTTCCTTATTGTGACTTCAACCGTTTCAAATTGAATGCAACTGTCAACGCAAGAAAAGAAGGGACTTTTTTACAACGATGGCAGAATGAATAAGCCAGGCGTTGGAACATAATTAAAACAGAAATCACTGCAATCTCACCTCTTGCAGTACAGCCAAACGAGGTTGTAGGCGAAAGACCTTGTTAACAGCTTCGGGACCGAAAGAGACATTAAAAATGACTATATATGTATGTTGAATGCAGCAAGTGTTGACTAATGAACCAATATTATAGTATGAGAAGCACATGCCGATTTCGTTCCTCACTGAAACTTACATGCACAGTTGGAGGAGGGGAACATCACGTTGGAGAAACAGTGTCAACTTTAGTCAATACATGAATTTAAATGTGGTTTCTATGGTTAATCACGTTACTGGCATTATATGCGAAAGGAACACAGGTATTTCATCCGATGGCTTTCGAGACGAATTTGCATAAAGAAACTACAGCACTAATAATATCGGATGAAATACAGGCCTCAGATTGTTGCATTAACACTCTTAAGACATACGTTTTAATTATGTTACTAGGATGCATGGTGAAATGTTATCTCTTAACAAAAAACTACTTAGATATACATATCCTATCCATTCTGATAAGTAATTTTGTATAAAAGTTGAAATATTTAAAGGTTTATCAGGGAACCCGGTTTTGAACATCATGAAATACTTATGACTAATAGTCAGAAGTGAACTGTATCAAAATTAATGATTTTCTCATCATCGGAAAAAGAGGCCACGATAGACTTTTTTGCAAGGATGATACAGTACTGCTGGTGGGGTCCTTAAACCCATTAACCAGTATACGGCATAGAATAAATGTATACTTTCCTTGCAAAAATCAAATGACAATTTTCGTGAAAGTTGACTCAGGATGTTTCTATACCTTATAATTGGTTTTTACCATTTCTGAGTTTTAGTGATTAGTATCGATTCCATTTCGTGTTACCTACAAACACATTCGTGCCAAATGTTGTCCTTTATATTAAGTCCGTCCACAAAAACCGAATGTTACAAGTTGAAAACAGATCAAGATGGCGAAAAAACGTTTAAGTCAATAAACATTTTTCGCACTGTATGAAACGGGTTACTTCTGTAACAACAACATCACAAGTGTTTGGGGAAATTTTAATGGCAGCCAATTAGCAGGTGTTTGACAAAATGTCATTGTAGCGCCAGTGTCAAAGAGGTGTTTGTAGCAATTGATCTCTAGCAAACATTTGAAAAGGTTTTACCGAACTGAATGTTAGACAGACTGTACTATTTTGCCTGTACGTACCCATTCCTGTACGCATTCGGTTATAATTTTGTGTATGAAACTGAAGAGAATGAACGAAGTATTGTTCCAGCGTTTATCTTATTCATCAATTCTGGCCATATTCAAACTCTTATGTGTGTCGTATGAAATACCTGCATGTACCTCGACGTTTGGTACCCTGTTTACCAATTAGTAGAAAGGTTGGGCTTCGAACCAGCGATAAGGATGACAATCCTTTACCCAGCACGTGGTGAGCAGCAGAGCTACACCGAAAGCTTGAAGCTTTCACACTAAGATTCCATTACCAAACCATCACATTATGTATTCGGTGCTTACCAAGTCATTCAGATCTGCTTTTTTGGTTCATGCTGAATATAATAGGGAGAAATTATTTATTTCGTGCTCCTAATGTTGTAACTGAAACCCTGTATCTCATGGTTGGCATCATGATCAATTTACGCACTTCGGCTGTCAGACAACCATACTGAAAACATGCGAACCTGATTTTTTTTGTGATATTTCCTTTTCTCTGTTTTATCTTGATCGGTGAGAAGATTTTCGAACGACTATGCTTTCGGAGGCGTACGCCATCCCATTACATTTCATAAACTGCTTTATA
The DNA here is from genome assembly GCA_014338405.1 of Paragonimus skrjabini miyazakii. Lineage (NCBI taxonomy): Eukaryota > Metazoa > Platyhelminthes > Trematoda > Plagiorchiida > Troglotrematidae > Paragonimus > Paragonimus skrjabini miyazakii. The sequence goes on from JTDE01020932.1 coordinate 6,753, forward strand.
CAATATCGCCAATTAATCAAGGTCACAGAGTTTGCCCATCTACTGTACTCATTGCAGTTTTGTAAGTAATCGTGTCTTTCACGTGAACACAGCCTAGCTGTCTAATTGTATATAATTTGAAGTGGTCTGTACTATTGAACGTCGGCGTTCTGTGCACTGCGGTTATACTACCTATCAACCTTTCAAAAGATTATGTTGAAAAATCGCTACCTTTCGGAACGAAATCAAAAACAGAATTTGTAGCACAAAACAAATATCAATTTATTGAGTTTATATTTGTTATTTTATAAGCAAGATGCACTAGTAAAATGAAGTGTTGGATTTGTCGAAGCCCGTCTGGTATGCTTGTCATCTTTTGTCTGGTATGATGAGGAACGATATATTCGTTGAGACATGTTTGGTTTGTTTGTGAAAAACCGGTTCTTAATATGCCTTTATTTGTCTTTGCTGTGCGCAGTTAACGATCAAAATGAATTTTGTACCATAACTACATATAAAATGTTTGCTTTCTTTTGTTTTTTATAACTATTATGGTTTATCTGTTAAAACTTCCTTATTGGTATCATTTGACATGTTTTCACTTTCATCTACACCCGATTGTTTTAATGAACTCATTTCCCGTAAACTGATGGATATTTGTGGAATCGTGTTCGTTTACTCCACCTTGACCGCCTTTCTGTTAGATACTTTGTGTATCCGGTTGATTCACGTTCAAGGTGAGATGGTACCTTTATATTGATTTTATTAAACAGTACCGTATAAATTCCAATCTTTTCGATCATCTTTTCTGACACCTTTATTTGGACTTGGAAGATAGTCCCGTTAACCCGACCGTCTGAATAGGTGTTACTGGAATTACTGATGAGTAGTCGGGGATTTGGTTAATTTCCAGTTGAACATCACCCACAATTAATCGCAGCTTTCTCATTCCCATAGACTTTCCAGTCGACCCTTTTCAATAAAACTATTAGACTCGAGTTTCGCCCTCATTAGAGCTCGTCAGTAGTACATAACCTTGACACTGTCGGTGTTATCGATTGGAGTTAACAGACAGTAACTGTGTCTCCTATCGAGACGATCGGGCAATCTGATCATTAGTTACAAACAAAAGTGGTTGAGCGTTCACATATGATAATTCGGTCGTGCCTAACGTGAGGTCAATGGCGCCGTGGTAAACACGGTTGCCTCATGAACAGCGTGGCCGGAGTTCTAGTCCCGGTCGTGGAGAGGATATACACTACTGAAGGGCTCCTACGAGAGCGAAACTCGAGTCTAGTGCTTCTTTTCGAAAGGGATCGACTGCAAAGTCTGTGAGAATGTGGCAGTTGCGATCAATTATTGGAATTGTCTGCTGAGTTAATTACCCTAAATCGCCAGGAGCTTTTTAACGTGAGGGATTACACTTGATGCCGAGGCCTTGACTTTCCTACTGGTCGGCTCGGCTCCGCTTGTTGTTCGTTTGTTTTAACGCGTAACGCTCTTAACATGTTTTACTGTGATGCCTGTTATAACAAAATCCGATGATAACGCAACGTGCTATCCTGATTGGCCACTGCGCTAACATGCCAGTCTGCTCTGATTGGCCGTAGCCTTTTGCGAATCGCTGGTTGACTTCGTATTGGTGCGTCTGTCCAATCCTATCCGTTTACACTGTGTACGCTTGTATTTCTTCACGTTGAGTGTATTATTTACTTGCTAGTACTGCAGGTGTTTTTTTTACACGTTTGAAAGCTCGTATCGTGGACCCTAAGATTTCTGTATAAAATTAGCGCTGTACCCAACGTTTATTTCTTTGTGAACGCACTTTATGAGATATCCGGGTATCAGCGAGCGGTTTACAAACAAAATTTTATCAAATGTTTATTTATCCCCTGTGTTTAGATTGACTGCGTTGCATATCAAAGTCTACTTCCAGTGTTGTGTCCAAAAGGCTCTTGGAAGAGGGGTCCGTTTATTATCGAAACGAACTTGCATCGTACGAAACTGTGCAATTATAAACACAGGCATAATGTTTGCTACAGTCAAAACCCAGTTTCATTTTTGTAGTTAGTCCAGTTCATGATATCTGTATCTGGTTTCTCATAAACTGCGAACCAGGAGGTAATCTTCAAAGTACACATTATCACAGATGTCATGAATAGTTCATCGCATTAAGTGTTTAGTCAACCTCCTTCACGGTCACACATACACGTACACATTTAGTAGCTTACACAAGAATAAACGGAAAAAATTCGTGCCATCTCATCTCACTATTAAACTCTTCATTGTTCTGGTAAATGTTTCATTGTAATGGATGGTACTCATCTTTAAACAATATAGTTAGTTAGTCTGCTGAATACTCATCCTTTGAATGAATACAACAGTAATGTGAATATGATTCATTGAAAGTTTGTGAAGTGGAAGTTGCTAGAACAGTTTGTGCACAACCAATTCTGATTTTGATGCGTTAATGATTGAGGATAAATCGATGAAAATGTTCATTATCACAGTTTCACTAAGAATATTATTACCAACTACATAAATTAAAAAAAATTGGAGAAAAATAGATCCATTTTTTCCCTAACAGACATATCGCCAGAATTATTAAGTTTGCAGCTAGGAACAACGGACCAATAGAGAGTGAGAAGTCAAATGTACCTTCACCCTCTCCGAAATGATTGGTGGCCAGGCTGTCTGAAGACTCTACTTATTTGGCAAGTCTATACCACAGTTCGTTTGCTGATGACACTGTTACGACAGACTCTAGTAGGTTGCTTTATACTGGACATACTCTGAAACTCAGACCGCTGATTTGATGCTGCAGTCGTAGCAGCTATCCTATGAAATGGCTGCTCGGTCAAAGTAGAAGTATATTTTGCGATGGATGGCGAGCATCATTAGGGATTCTGTATACTAGAAGTGAGTTTCCCTTAACATGTCACTCCGATCTGTTCTAGTTTACGCAACTTATTTGAACAAAGTTGAGCACAACGTGTCGTAACTTGCCTTGAGGGTTTTCGTTGTACGTTTTTTTTTTAGAAAAGAATATTCATATCAAGATCAGAGCATACCCTCGAGTTAAACACAGCGATAAAATTACCCGAGTGAAACTATCCGAACAGCCTAATGAGCAGCTTAAGTGCCTAAATTGGACATCAGCATTGATACAAGGTTGGATGATAGATTGAGGTCATTCGAAATAATAGTTCCTGAATCTTGCTCACAATCAGCGATGCCTAACTTTTCATTGTCCAGTAAATACTCCTTATAGTCAGAATGACACAGATACGTCATTATATATCTGATCACACCGAACGGGAGCCGGCCGTTAGCGGACAAGCTGCGTAAACGTTCAGATTACTCTATAGTTTTTCTCTAATTCTGCTACACTACTAAACAAGCGACACATTTTAACGTCGCTAACAGTATTAGCAGGGAAATGAAAAGCTGTGGGGGGTGTTTAGCAGAAAAAATGGTGAACGACCTAGTTGAGGACCTTGTGGAACACTGCCAGCTGAACCGTATTACTTTTCCCTCCGAGACTGAATCGACGACCATGGGAGTAAACGATGAACTATATGAGTGGGAAGTTGGTGGTATCCTCCCTCCATGTGTAATTTCGTTTGGGTTTTGAATGACCTTAAATATTTCGATCCTGATTTTCCAAGTTGCGGAATGTTCGCATTTCACTTTAACTGATCGCTCACACTACTGAGATAAACTATCAGACAAACGAGTCAGTCTGTCAATATCAGCAACCAATTGGTCTGCGTCTGCGATATTTCTTCAGAATAGTCCATCTAAATGAGCTAAACATCTGGTTCGTGATGTGCAATAGCATGATGAACTGTCATACATCACTGGGGTATAGCCTACACTAAAGCACAAGTATCTAACCGCTCAACCATGCATGCAATCCTCAACTCGACATGCGAATTTAGCAGCGCAGTGTTTGAAGAAATAGGCAGAATGAACAGAAACTTACGTCAAGAGCTTTCCGAGGTAGTTAATCTAGTTGAGTTGATTAATATGACACGGAGTGAGGAAGCCCTCAACAATCGTTCAGCATACACAGTCCATAATTCACCATGTTGATCTAGCCCATTCGATTATATTAATATGTGTATTATATTGTGTAATTCATCATCATCATCATAACAGCCATGAGCCTGACTCATGGCTCGGGCCTCCGCTCACCTCAACAGTGACGTGGAATATCCTAGAAGAAAACAAGTCGCCTTTGCCAAACTGCGTCATCTGTGGCGTCGAAAAGACATCCGGGTATATAATGCCTGTGTACGTCCCATTTTGCTTCATGGTTCGGAAACGTGGCCTGTTCACAAAGAAGATATTACCAGGCTTGCTGTGTTTGACCACCGTTGTCTCCGCCAATTGGCCCATATTAAGTAGACTGATCGCGTGAGCAATATGGCCGTTCGCTGGCGCGTATTCCGGAACGCTCAGGATGCGCGATCAGTTGGTCAAATAGTCACGGTACACAGCTTGCGATGGTTGGGTCACGTACTCCGTATGTTATCTGATCGTTTACCGTACCGGGCATTATATGCTGAGGCCACCAACAGTTGGGTAAAACCACGTGGTGGTCAAGCAACAACGTGGTCACAAAATATGAAGACCTTGACTGCTCCATTGAGCAAAGTGACTAGGTGTCGCCTGCCTGGATGAGGTCCTCGTGATCACTCAAACCGCTGGTTAGAGACGCTATCCGAGATGGCTATGTGTCGCAGTCAATGGCGGACCTGTATCCATGCCATTTCTAATTCTTCCACTAAGTCTTGTTTTAATAATCTTCAATCATCTTTTTTAATAATTGTGTAATTATAATATTGTATAATATTAATATCTGACACGAACCCGACGTTGCGCAAAAGTTACCAACGGACTTATAGCGCACAAGAAACGTAGACAATAGCCACTTGATTGCTCTGGGGTTCATCAACTAGGTTCGATAGATTAATTTTTTGCGTGCTATCCACAAATCCATTGTATTTCAAATAACTTGGTTCCAGAATGTGGTTATTGGGGGTGAACAAAGTACGAAGGTCCATTGTCACCAAGCTGTTAGGGCTATCTGAGCGCTCATCACTGAATGAGGTTATTGATTTGTAGATAAGTACAAAACCCAATGCAAAACACACCACACTAATGAGACAGCAGCAATTTTACCTTCAATTCGGACAGGGATTTACATTATTGATGGACTTTTACTAGCGCTTACCTTCGATAAATTTGGTCACAAATTGAGAACTGACAATAAACCAGTTAAGCATACCGACCTATTATCGAGCGATAACCACATATTCAGTGCAAATTTTTTACAAGTTACTCAAACCCGAACTGCTTTTCATCTTATCTCTAGGCGGCCATCTAGACAAGGGGTGGTTGTGTCTAAATCGACAAGGTTTTACAGTTATTCTCTAGCTGAAAGAAGACTGGCGAAAAAAGTTAAACTAAGCGAATTATCAAAGACCGAGTGACAGCAGAACGGTTGTCAGATAGGCGGGTTGTTTAACTGGGGATCAGACACAAGTTCAGATTGCCTTTCTCAATCAAACAGAGCCGGGCGGATACGCGTAATATGCGACACATGCATTAGAGTACCAATAGAACAAATAATCCGACATTTTTGTCAAGTGCTCATTGGCACTTTGAACTTTTCTGAGTATTTTCTAGTCCGTGGTAATCATGGTGAGCTATATCCATCTTGGTTAGCTCCAAAGTACTCACCTTTTAGTTATGTTTCTCAATTCTAATCTATCGCTATAGTTTTTAGTTAGCGGCTAACAGGTGATGAGTCCGGCATCAAACTTGATCTAGGATTTCATGGCATTTCATACGACCTGACCATTTTGTTTGATTTTTCACGTTCAGTTGTTGATATTCCCCTGAATATCTAGCAGATTTGTCGAACACAATAACACATTCACATGCGCCAGTAAATTTCACGGAGACGAACGAAATTAATCCATTTGCTCATGACATAAAACCAACTCAGTTCGTACACTATGCACCAATAGGAGGCACGAGTCAACGACTGTGTGCCACTTCACTAAACACCTTGTCGCCAAGCAAGGCAGGGTCTTTTCTTTTAACGGGCCATCGTGCAACAGTCCAGGAAACTCTTGAAAACCTTGTCAACAGATTCCAACACAACTTACAATGGTCGTGCATTCGATTTGTCGACGACCGGTAGATAACAACGATATGCTGAACACCTAGACGTTCTGGACGCTGTTTAAAGAGCGTAGATGATCTCCGGAACGTGTTTTCATTGCGAATAGAGAAATTTAGTCCGCGATTCTTCATGTTATCGTGCAAAATTTTGCGCACAGCAACACGATCACCGCGGAGTGACCTGGCTCTCACATTACCCGCCTAAATGATCTAGTTGCTGTTTAAAAGAGCCCCTCTGTCCAACCACCAACTGCTTGTCTGTTGGCTGAACCCTTTTGAGTACAGCAACCTCACCTTGCTGACAGGGACACAACACCGTGTAAGCGTACTCCGGTCCCAGCCAAACCTCATATACAACAAGCAAGCACAAAATTTCCAGTCAATCCATGGTAAGGGATCGACAGTTGGGTTTGTGTACTGTTTATACGTTGTATGTACTCACGTTTTGAAGGCAGCAAAGTCCCCAATCCTTGACTGTTGGTGCACTGTGTCAACTGGCACCCATCAGCTTGGTACGTCCAAACCTATGCGGCTTCCCCCGAGATGCGTACAACAGCGCTCCTGTTGGTTTACAGGCAATCTTCTACTAACTGTTCCAATTGACATTGTCCTCTTCTAAAGTACATTTATTTTATCAACGAAGTTGTTGATGAAAAGCAAGAATAACAATGACCGAATAATGAAGACAGGCAATCTATCCAGGAAGTGTTTGCTGATATCGACATATCGTAGTTTCCCGTTTAATGTTGACGAACCGACGGCATGTACTTTCAACTTGATGAGCAATTACTTGTGCGACACTGTTGAGCATCCTGCTGAAGCCAAAAAACACCGCGTTTGCTGCCTGGTCTTTAGATCTCGCTTCAATCTGGCGCTCTGTCGAAAGTAAAAGGTCTGTTCAACGGGACCACCATGTCCAAAACCTGCATTACTTCTCACTGAGAAGCTTGGGACGATCGGTGTTTTCGAAGACGAATAGCCGCTCAGTTGCTTTACCCAGCACATGAAGTTGGTCCACCAGTCGGTAGTTTACCGCATCCGGCCTCCTACTACCCCTGAACTTAGGCATAATAACTGATCGTTGCCACCCATCGGACAGTATATCCATTTTGAGGACCGATCAAACAGGTCAGTCGTTGGTACCGTCAGCGCACGTAGCAACAGTGAATGTATGCTCTCCGTGCCGACAGATTTGTCAGTAATAATCACCTTCAGCAATCGTTTCACTTCAATAGTGAAAATTGTTAAGACAACAATTGACACCGAGCTTCCAGGCACTACAACTTGCATGCTCACCGGGGCTAAGATGGAAGCTTAACGTCACGTCAACACTTTCGTCTTGTCCGAGGCCTCGGTTATCACATTGTTATTTTGATCCGTTAATGTTAGGAATTCTCACTTCGTCTCCGGTGCGTTATCGGGCATGTATCAAAAACGTCTTTTGCGCTGCGGCTAATTCCGTAACAAAGTTTTCCCTTTACGATTGAAGTCTCGTAGCACGACATTCAACTCTCATACTTTGATAGGCATAATAGTAATCGTGGCCAACCCGGTAGCTCATCAGTTAGTAGTGTCTGCGCTTGAAATTGATGTGCAATTAGTCACCGACACAGGGAGGACTCTTAACATGGAGGTGATTACGTGGTATAACGTTAAACCTTTTGAGTTGAAAATCCCTTACATTTGACCACAGCTTTTACATAAAGATAAACTTTCTAGTTAGTCTTTTTAGAAAAAGAGGCATCATACTTTCGTCAGAGTGTATAGCACTGACACAACCGGGGGTTGAACGTTGGCTACATTTCAGTGTTGACCACCTCACCTAAGGTATGACCGAAGTATCACATGCGAATGTCTAATCAACGTCATTTGCGAGTGGTGGTCGGGTTACCCGGTCGTTTCGACAGGGGACACAGTAACTGATCGATAACCCGCGATTAGAACTTTTGAAGCAATTCGGAAACTTCCGGTTTCATCAAACCTACTAAGCGATATTTCAGATTGACAATAAGAGCCAACTTACTAACGTTCCCGGGCTAGCTATCGATTAGAAGAAGACAAACTGCAACGGAGAAACGCAGTTTCGCACTCGTTTCACAGTTGGAATCAGCGGTATAGTTGACAACGGATACTGTAAAATCAACGCTACTGTTAATCGCTCCATTCACTGTTGAGTTTCAACCGATTGTCAATTCGAAGTGTGGATAAGACAGATCTGTTGTTAATCGCAGGGTACAAGATAAATTTCTAGTGAATTGTACCAGTCTGCATTATGGAGTAAGGACTCCCATTTCATACGGATGATTGCATTGTAATGAACTGTCCATATGTGTACGTCGTACCAATTACTTCCTATGACGAACACGATTCTGTAGCTCAGCTTGTGAACAAGTCTTCATAACAGACGATTTCAACTTGCCTTCTCGATAATATTCATCAAAACTATCTAATTGAATAGTTGTTTTTCGTAGCAGGAGGTTATGGATGTTCCAACTCGAACACTAGGTTAGTATTAATTTGTACTATGCCCAGTCGCTTTGACTCAACTGTCCGAGAGTTTTGTCCAGATTACGTGTGTGTGGGGGGAGAGGTTACCCCATTAAAGAATGGCAAAAAGGGGTCCACTATCGATCTCCATATGCGATGTTCCAGTCATACTAACCGTTGTCGTACAACGATCGCCGTAATAAGAAATAATACCAGTTCCAAAGGAAACATGATATTGATGGTTGAAATGGTCAAACTCTATTCGCAAAATTTGTAGATAAAGTTCGAATTGGAATGTGATACTCCCACAAATCGGCCAGCCAATCAGGTTTCGTGAAAAGATGTTCAAAGGTCCTATCCGTCCAATCATTTTCAACTTACCGTCAAACCTTTAGACTCAAGGAATAAATTCAGTTTTGTTGAATTCGTTGGAAACTTCAAGGTGTCGAGAGGTTGGACAATGGGAACATTAACAGAGCATATAAATGACATTACACAATCTACGCTTAAGCAAAATTTGCTATATTTTCACTGATGTTTACTGCAGACGAGCTGAGTGCGTACAATTCCAGATCACAAAAACAATAAAAAAATGGTCAGAGTTGTTTAATCAGTATGTTACTCACGTTGAACATTTTGTATCGATCTTTTTAGGTAACCAGTCACCGAAGGTCTACTCTGATTCAAGTGGATTAGTATCCAAACAGCCAGCAGTGCTAAGTTGTTGTCCCCATCAGATAGTGTGTGTATCAACGCTATTTTGTGCATTAGGGGAGCAAACCTGTCAAAGTATAAGTGTTGATCGATCAATATGTTCTATCCGTAGAGGCCATGTTGAATTAACCAATCCACACTTTAAATTTATTAGAGAAAGCATTAGATGCCGTAACGCGCGTTTGGATGTAAGTAGTTCATTCGGTCAACAATTGTTTTGTCCGGATTATGTCCCCAAGTGTTGAGTTATTAATAGGTACCACAGAAGACATCAATTAACTCGTAATGTCTCTCACTTTTACACGTTCGTGTACTCTTTCGGAGGCTATAGAAATTCGAACAGTCATAAAGGAGCTTATTGAAATCCTGAATCGAAGGTTCACTCTTTGGAATCTAGGCTCTAATACCAGCTTGCTGTCATACAGAGATATGCGATCACCGACCTCGAAGTCAATCAGACTTTAGATGAATACTTCGAAAATTTTCCAGATCGAATTGACAAATCTAGGTGGGGCTCAGCTATTTCGACTGTCCTTGCATAACACTATAGACCAACGAAACACTAACGATATGCCAACTTCCATATGTTCAACAATCTTTGTAGGTTCACTTTCGAATATCTTGGGCAGATATGTGAATGACAATCGTCAGTGTTCAACATCCAGTACAAGTGATTCGACTTGGTCAAGAACGAGGTCGAAGATTTTGTGATGCATGCCAGGACTGCTAACCGTGAATGTGAATGTTGTAAGTCCGAGGGATCCGTTCAACTGTTCGATTTTCGTTAATGGTCTATATTTCATCGAGTTTTCATAATATGCTTCCGGGTCGTCACTTTAGGCTGCTGTTGGAATACAATTCATTGCTAGGAGAATTTGGATCGAAGAACGGCATTCGTATCCTAGCTAGCTGAATTACGATTTTGACATTAACTTTGTTGTCTACAATGTGGATTGCTGCACTGTCAATTTCGTCGGGTTGCAATCACGTGAACTCAAAGGAGCCGTCGTCACACGCATTTCGTCAAATCGGAAGTCAACCGTGTCTACCTGGAACCCATCCACAACCTTCCACTGACTTTTTCAATGGTTCATGAAATTGCCGAGAAAGAACATGAAATAATAGCGAAACCATAGGCCTAAGTCTTCGGGATGATTCCCAAGAGTGCGCACAGCATCGCATCTCCTCGGCTGCTTTCAACGTCAGCGCCTCATTCGGTAAAAACCTAACACTACTAGAAATCTGCCCCCCTGCACCCTCATTGTGTGATGCCAACTGCACGTAGGCTCTAATGAGCAGTTACGGAGGATGAAGTGAAACTGATAGCACGCACACGTTGGGCGTATGCATGGTTGCGAGATCTCTGCACAACCTCACTGAAATCTTGGCCAGTCCAAATGACTACATTACAAACTGTATTCGCAGAACCACCGAATAAACAAAATCTCCCCAGTGTCGTGCACACTTACATTAAATAGCCCGACGATAGTACACTGTGGAACAAAACAGCAGAGACGACCACTCATTGCCTACGGCAACTATTTCCCTTGGTTGCTGTGCTTCTTTTTCACACCGACCGATACTAATCAGCGGTTTTGTAGCTGACACGTGGACGAGGGCTTTGAGAAGGGCTTATGCAAACAGCTGGTAGCAGCAACCACCGGCGAAGTGGCTGATCGATTTCAGCCTGTGAGGAAACAGTGTAGGAGCCAGAGAAAGTAATTCGCATGATAACTTATAACCCAGACGATTGCGACCATGTGGGATTGACTCGCTGGTGTACCTGGTGTGAACGAAACACAACAAGTTCGAAACAACAATCCACAATTTCGGTGATAGACGATAAGACTGACAGTACGTACTCACGGAAACTAATCGGTCGATTATGGGAACACAGAAACCCTGGTAATGGACAACGGCAAGTGAGCCCAGATTGTTCTCAATTCGGTCTCATTAAAACTATAGATATTCTGCGAATTTTGTGGTAGAAATGATATCACTCGTTTGGCCGTCATCGTGACGCTTACAGTCAAACGGCCAAGTGGAGTGATCTGTGGATGCTGTAGAAAGTTGTGAAGTGGACCATATCAAGGATTCTGAAGACCTTCTTGGAGTACTACAAATTCATAAACACCCAACAACGTGCCCCTCGTGGAAGCAATATTCAGTCGAAGGCTCCGCCAACTCTCGGACATCGTTGAACCCACTGCATAATCAAAGTCCGTCTGGAATAAGACAATTCTGGAGGCAATCCTGCTCAAGATCACGGACATTTGGTGCCATAGAAACTGTATTGGTTTGGGACTACCTTAATACCCGGGCTAAATGGGCAATCGAACAAATTAAGACGATAATCCATTTGGACGGGATGTGCTCGGAACGGCATCTATTCTAGGGTACACTCTTAAATACATGTTATCTTCGGGGGAAAAATAGCCCGTTTGGAGCAACCGAATACAAACCACCTCCCCTACTAAAAAGATTTGTGAACAAGACTGAACGCGAACAGTGACTCACCCTTTACAAATCAACTCAAGTCCGGACGTACGAAAACCAAAGGGAGGGTGTTGTGGGATGAGCCAATTTTAAACGCAGAACTCTAAGCTAAGACATAAAACTCTCGAAAGTGGCTGTTCGTTCAATATTGCTGATTGGATGTCAGCCAACTAATCAGACTCACAAAGTGTTCTCCTTCTTCCATTTTCTTTCTTAAGGTCACTTGTGATCTATATACACAGAACCCTCGTACAACAACTTAATCTATGGCGAATAAAGCTTTTCACGCGGGTTCTCTATCTGGTACCTCAGGCTGAAAACTTTTGAGAATTTAACCGTTCAGATGGTGAGAATCTGCTTGTTTCTGATGCCCAAATTGTGCATTTTACTTCCTTTTCTATGGCTTATGAATAGTGTATCTCAAAGAATATAGAGATAGTACCTTACGCAATTTGTTAGTAGTGGTTACTTACTGCGAACTACATTGGTTGACCGTTGAGTCTGTAAGAAACAAATGCAATCCACAACTTGTATGCTTAAATTATTAATGTGATCAACAGACGCTAATGTGTACCGCTGTATCGAATAACATCCTATAAAAAGTGCCTGAATAGCTCACAAATGGAAACACAACTCCGTCTAGATTTGATGCGGGGTTGTTCAGGGCTTGCTTCGAAAAAAAAATACAAAGAAGAAACAAGTTGGTAATGAGTTAAAACAAAGTAGACGCATGTTTTTCTTGTGGTGAAATTAGACTGGAGCGTTTTCTTGATTGGGGAAAATTCACCTAATCGGTGTTCACACACGAGCTGCTACAGACGGACTTATCGTCAAAGTGGCGCCAACCAATCATAGACGGCGATCAATTGCTGTCGAATGCGTATCTGCTTCAAACAACCGAGGTGCTGGATGAAAGGTCGTAGAAAAACACGGCAGCAAACTGGCCAATAAAAAGATGAGGACGCCTGTCGCTTAATAGTAGTCGTAAATACTGTTGTTCCACAAAAGATTGCGGTTTTCCCAATAAACTGAGATTGATTAATGCCGCTCAGATTGCTGTTCTAGTTTTTCTCGATTGGGCAGCTCAGTATGCGGCACTTCTGACTTAACCAAACAAGAGTTTCATGTTATCAGCACTCTCAACATGACAGTACGCACCGTTTCAAAGCCTCTTGACAAGGTAGATGTATCGGTGTAACCCGATTGTGCACGGTGCCGGCTTAGTAGTGGTTCACGCATCCCTCCAGCAAGTACAAGAAATAGATTTTAACTTGCGATCAAGGCAACAATATGTCGCATATGAATGAACAACGTTGGAGTTAAACCCAACATACACTTGCTCAAAAATAGACAGAATACCTGTCGACCAGGTTAAAAACATCCTCGTTGTCTACGGGTGTGATAATCACCCATGAGCTTTGTTCAGTCCGTATACCAGGTAATAGTTTGGTTACGTTTGCTGGATTAAAGTAGTAGTCTGCATATGACCTGTGCTTTGACACTAAACCAAGACGTTCTCATATTCTTGGTTAGGTTACGGAAGACGATGTAAAACTTCGGAGGGATATGACCCAGAATCATAACCAAGGGATGTCGCGTCACGACGTTCAACATATAACCCTTTCGGTGTCGGCAAAGAGAGACCTGATAAACCACGATCATATGGTTGCTGGTAGTCAATCGATTGGTTTATACGCCATTCAGGGCGAGTGACTCAGAGACCCATGTACCCGAGTGACAGAATAAGCAGTAGCAAGATGCATCCCCAGAAATTGACCTACCACATTCTGTTAGCATTGACACTAACGGACCACAAAACACTTAGTAACCAGATCACTCTGATCTGCTCACAGTCTCCATGGGAGATCTTTCCTTGATCTATAGTCTGGTGGCACAGTCAGCCTTTATCCAATTTTCTATTAAAGTGAAACAAACACAAAATGTCCATTTAACTATGAGAACAAAAATGTGGTCGAAATAGGTAAAAACAGTAGCTGATAAGCTATTGTTAATAACAGTGTTCGGATAGACTAAGCCCTGAGACAAGATTGTCAAACTGTATGCCTATTGGTAGTGCAGTCATTGTTTCAACATGATGCATAAGTTAACGACATACTGACATGTGGGATATCGGACCAGATAAATATTAGTTATAGACAAGGTATACTGAAGAAACGAAATCTGGAGTAAACTCAAGGAAATAGTTTTACTACTGATGAGTTCAAATGAAGACTTTCTCAAGCAAAATTGTGTTCAAAATAGTCCGAAAGAAAAGCGACAATAGAAGCCGTAAGTGACTAGCTCAGCGTTGCCAGCAAGTTCAGTGGGTGAACTTGACGCCGGTAGTTTTTAACGTGTTATTTTGAGCACAAACAGTATATAAGTAAAAAAGTTAGATAGATTACACGTAAAACGTTTAACGATATGTACGATTATTAAAACCTTTGATTTTGACATTAAACAAACATGAAATAAGTCTAAAAACAAATTTAAAAATGACAACATCATCATGTGTGTATTATTCAGTTAACTCTTTGCAATCACATACGTAAAATGAAATATAAACAAACGAACATGACTAATCACTTTATCTGTAGGCGTTTACAAGTTCAGTTGTTTGTACTTCCCTTTTGTGTACGTAATTGAAAAGAGCAAACCAAACAGTTTGACGAGTTCAGTATTTTTTAAAGTATGAAATAACTGAAAACATTAGTAGATGTGGTAGTTTAGGTTGATAACTTTGATGTCCATTCGTTCCCTGATTTCAAAACACTTCATTATCAATCGGAAAGATTGGCGATCAGACTGTATCATGTTAGCAAATAAACTAACCACCGCTAAACGGAGAATAATGTGAAAATCAGAGGAACAACAAAAAGTCGTTATCTTAAAAAACGCATTGCAAACAAAGCAAATTGAACCGACGATGAAATAAACTATAGGCCACATGGTGTGAAAACAATTTCCGCCACTGTCCGAGCACACATTAACCATAAAATGACACAATACACTATTTTGTCCTCATTCGTGAAGATGAAGAAGGGCAAACGCGCTTTTCGTAACCCATTGTAATAATCCTCGCTCATATAGGAAAACTTTTGGCGAGCTGATATATTTCACCTAGCTCAATAAACCAAGATGTAAAATCACGACACATCTAAGGACCAGTATGAAGGAAGGCTTGATGGAACATAATCGGTAATAACCAAATATCACCAATATAATTGAAATGAACAATGTGCACAAATCGGATCAATGTTGGATAATACACACATTGAAAGTAAGGAAGGAATAACTGACCCAGTGTACAAGATAAGCAACAAAGGATTAACAGGATTTCACGTCAAAACATAAAGACAGATGTAATTATGTCACCTCGTTTGACAATTAAACATTTGCAATCTAAATACCACGCTCGGCAAAACGACTGGGCATCATTTAACGAAATATAACGGGCGTTCAAACAATAACTCATTTGTGGTAAGAAGCAAGAATGAAAGCTTGCTAGGAATGAGTAAATGTTACAAAAGATGGTCAATCGGAAAACCTGAGGAAGTTCAAGTGTACAAAACACATGGGATGAATTCTATCCATGTACTCTGACAGACGAATCCGTCGTCTGGGGTCAAAGAGAAATTCACAAAACAGACTAATAAACTGATATACGAAACAACAGCCGAAAAGAAAAGTACTGGGGTCTTTCGGTATAAGGGAGAAGGAAATATTCCAAAGTACACTTCACAGTACAAGGACATGTATCAAGCTGAATCATAACAAAGATACCAGCCAAATCAAACATTCTCCAATAATCCACATTTTAAAACTGTAGGGATTTTTTCAGCAGAGACAACGGAGTAGACCAAAATTGTAGGACAGTCGAGCAGGAGAAAGGAGACAAAACGTGAGTTCGAAAGGTCGACATATCACAGTGTTGCATTTGGCAAACGATCAAATCGAAGAAAGAGCAGTAAGATCACCTTTGGCTATAGGGAAGGCAAACGTCGTGTAGCATGCGTCAGTGCATTACACCAGCTCGAATTCGGTTCCTGTTGAATGAAAAGAAAATTTAGATATGTCTACTTTCTTCGCAACAAGTAGTATGCGTCTAAATGCCAAAACTGACATAGCGATAAAACAGACGGGAAAGATCAAGGATCCAAAATGCTTGTCAAAATGGCCCCGAATTGGACCGCCGGACAAACGAGCGACATAGTAACTTAAGAAATTCAGAGTCTGAGCTCCGATTCAATAACGGCGGCTGAATAAGACTACGCAGATTGCAGTAAAGGTTTCTCGGATAGTTTGAACTTGAATTCAGGAATTAGTAACGATAGTAGAACAATATTAGATAGGAGCCGACTGGAAAGTCTTTGGGAATGGGAAAGCTGCGATCATCATCATCATCATCATCATAGACAGCAATACATCAGTGGTTCACACTGATGCTTAACTGCCACACAACCATGAAGAAGAAACAAACCCTGTTTAGGAAGAGAGAGGAAAAAAGAGGGAGGGGAGGGGACCTAACCACCAAAAAAGAGCTACGTCTACATTCAAACATACAACATCAAGGCGCCTACACCTTGCAAAAAAACAACCGAGCTGCGATCAATTGTGGGTGGTGTTCAAGTTGAGATTTCAGAACACTCTACTGGCTAAAGTTAGGAATCCAACAACTCAAACTTACCGGAACCATTGTTTGGACCTCGGAAACTGGCTAAGGATCGTACCGTGTCCCCAGCCACACGATTGCACTTCGTCCAAAGCGTACGCACCGCATTCATTGCCTCATCCAATCGGCTTTCACCCTGCCGTTGCGGGTTTTGATCATCTTTGTCTGCATCCCCTTCCAATACATCCTCCAATACACCATCCTCGTTTGAATCACTTGGCTCCGCGGTACTTTGCGAATCGGATAATTTGTCTGATCTTGATACGTTGGAGCTTGGGATCGGTGGGAGATTGGACGGTCTGGTGGAGTGTACCTCGAACAGGGGATGACCACCACAGACCTCGGGACTGAGGACATCCTGCTCCAAGCGTGTGCACAATTGATCGAATTCAGCTTCGGTGGTGCACACAAAGCCAAGTACCATACTTGGGTCTAGACGTTTAAACGACATGCGGATCGGTGAATCACAGTGATGTGTCAGGTCGTCATCGGCTGTAAGATCGTCTTGGCTCGCTGGTTGTGTGGTGTGCGGGTCAAGGCATAGTAGATCGTCCTCACATACAAAACCAACGATCCACACAGCATGGCTTGGTCGACCACCAAGGATACCAACACATTGTTTGATCTGCAATGCAGCCTGACAAACACAGGGGATAAATAAACAGAATCAGTGTGATTGAAGTCCGGAGATTGGAGTGTCTGGGATGGTCATCCGGACTGACTGCATAACTGCACATAGTGACGGGTGACTGCCAGATAAACTAGCCACCCAAAGAACAAATAAGTGTCGTAAGAAATAACTACTGGCTAATCTCAACTAAAGCACTGCAAGCAACTTTATAAAATTTTCATAAAATTGCGTTAACAATGTTGTGGTAACGTGCATCTTACCCATCAACACAAAAGTCTCAGCATCAGTGTGAAATATATGGCCCCGGTAGTCAACAAATCGTGACCCCTAAAATTTCACTGCTACCAAATGATTCTATAGCAACAATTCATATGGACAGATAGTATGAGAATTCAATTTTTCATTACCTACTTCCTTTGATTACCTGTGTTTGCTATACCAATAATTTATGTGCACGTCATTGAGCCCGATTAATCGTTATATCCCCTAAAATCTCCAATCAGAAACTAGATGGACCCCAAGGTCAGCCATCGAAAAGATTACCCCAACCTAAAAGAGATTGTTCCATTTCCCTGAGCCAAACCATCTTCGATCAACCATCTCACAACTTATGTCATCGAATTGAAGGCTCGATAAAGAACAATAAACGACGAGTTGGCAATTTTAAAACATAATCAAACCATCTAAATTAATGTATTTTCAAGAGTTGGATAAGTTGATACTTTCGATCCTTACGAGCAAGAACTCATCTTTTGATTTTCTCGGTGTCTAGCTGTTGATGCCATCTGATGCATGCTAATGAGAGCCAGCATCAGTTATCAGAGAGCCCTTAATGCGTCCGATTACCTCGACTTATAACTACCAGGTTTCAGTTATCCCATGAGTGATACAGCACAGCTGCTACGTTGTTCCAATTGAACAAGCAACTCACTTAAAATCTTGCGTCCTTGAGTTTGATCGTATCGTTCATTATAAGATTTTATTTACTTCTTGCTAGTTGTGACGACCTTACGAATTTGCTAGGAATTTCAAGCGTACGCTATCGAAGACCTTGACTGCTCCATTGAGCAAAGTGGGTAGGTGTCACTTGCCTGCATGGGGTCCTCGTGATCACTCAAACCGCTGGTTAGAGACGCTATCCGAGATGGCGATGTGTCGCAGTCAATGGCGGACCTGTGTCCATACCATTTCTAATTCTTCCTGTTAGTCTTCTCTCATTAATTATCAGCCTCCTCCGTAACGTTTTCTTTTAGGATATTCTACGTCACTGTTGAGGTAAACGGCGGCCAGGGCCACAGTACCTTTTGGTCAGGCTCATGGCTGTTATGATGATGATGATAATGATGATGATGATTACCCAATCGATCGGATCACCAAATGTCTCGAGAACTGACAATTTTATCGATCATATCTGCAGGGGTTGGTTGGTTAAAAATATATGCGTTACTCGCAGGCCAACAGAGTTCATAATACGGATCAGAGTAAGTGAGCCTGGAAGATCATAACCGGATGACTTGAGAATGGAAAGCTGTAACCAGAATGAGTATAATGAATCTCACAGCACTGTCCGGTAACTATCGCCAGACTAACCCAACTGCGAGAGAGAAGCAATCACAATAAGTTGGGATGCAACCAAAAACGATGGACGCCAGTAGAGATACAAACAAGCTGTTCTGAAAGATAGCAGGGAACAACGTTAACTCTGTCAAAACCCACTTTGAGCGCACTGAAATAACATGGATTCGGTTGGCAGAGACCCAATCGGAGGGGAATGAACAACAAAAGTGGACGCCAGTTTGAGGCAGTCGGTGGAGCGGTAGGAATATCAATTGAGGATTCATCCTCAACCATCGGAACTGAAGATGAACACAGTTGACCGATACAGGGTGGTGTGGATGGGGGCGGTGATGGTAGATTTGTATTCTCTTGTTCGAATTCAAAAGTAGGCGGCAACACAATCTCTAAAAAGTCTTCGTCCAAATCACGAGTTACCGGACCATTGACATGAGGTGGCGGGCTGTGCAAAATAAAACACAAAGACACAATTGAAACAGATATGAGAATAGAAGATAGACGGAAGGAAAATGAGGTTCGCATAGATCACTGATGCCGTTAAAGTCACCCATCACACCATCAAACGGATGAAGTATTGTAAGTGACCTCCTGTCCATCCCGTAAATCGGGTAAGTTTCAAATGATTTCTACTGAGTGGGATATCAAACTCACTGTATGCCACACCAACACTATAACTAATAGTAGTAGTATGGACAGTAGTATGAACAAACTTACCATGACTCTGGTTGTCGTCGATGTTGGCGGTAAAGTGGGATACTGAAAATAGGTTGGGGAGATACCTCAAGAAGGAACTCAACTGAGCGTCTGCCACATAAAACCGTTCTGGAGAACATATTCAGTCAGCTTATGAATAATCGTATGACATTCTTAGCCTGGAAGACCACACTTACGTATAACGCTGGACGAAGTGATCTTCAGTTTTCACCCCAACAGCTACTTAATCGATCAACAGTTGGTGCTAAAGGCTTAGTGCTCGAGTGAACACATGCCCAGCTGAAGCTTCTGGGTTTCTTAGCTACCTAACTAATAAAAAGTAGCAAACATTTAGGATTATATAACAATCCTATATATTCAAGAGTAAATGTTTACATCCAAGGATATGAAGTTCTACGTAGAAACATGCATTAGTTTTAATGAGGAAAATAAACATTGGGTTCAATAGTGTACGTGACCACCTCATATCTTGATTATCTCACCGAGTTTTTGCGTCATATACTCAGTGGTAAAGGTGACATCGTTTCCAAGAGGTTTCGAAGCTAGCCGATACCAGGAAGAAATTTTCCTTCTCGTAACAAACAATCGTCCAAAATGTTTGCGATGGAGATTAAATTTCGAGAACACACTGGTCAGAGAAGGGAACGAACTCCGCATTTTAACATAAACTGTTCGTCCTAGCCCGATGATGCTCACCAATATTCCCACAGCAAGCGTCATAATGGGGATGGATAGTGCACCTCATAATGACGGTTTTACACTGATCATGGCCACAATTGCAACAAACGGTGGTTACGTACTAGAAGGTGTCAATCCTCTGACCGATATTCAGTTGCGCAACTTGTTTCGTTCTTGTCGAGATGCATTAGATAGAGTCAGTCTGACTGGCGATCGAAATGACAACCTTCATGCGACAAGCTAAAACATTTACCATCCACGAGACCGGTAGTTCACAAAATAGATCAAGTGGCCTGTTAGTGAATCACAGTGATTTACTGAAGCATCACAAATGGTTATTCATCGGAGGACAATATTTTTAAAGAACGAAGTAAGCCGAACGAACGTAAGCCTGATTTCTATCGATAAAGGAATTGTACGAGTTACTTTATAAAAGTTTAGGACAACTGCACTACTTCCAGATGATGGAGAAATTGGACAATAAAGCACTGTTGCCAAGTGATACTTATTTCATCCTCGAGATGAACAGCTGCGAGGAGAGAAGAAACCTACGGTACGATATCTTGCAAAAAGGACGCTAATACTTCTTTGCTTAGATACCTCATTCTGCGATCAAACTGGACGTCATAAATTAATGTAATACCTCTTTCTGACACCAACTGACGTAGACAAACATGATGATGGTATGTGTCAAACACTGGAACCGGTGGTTAGCAGCAGTACAGGAAACGTCAAAGTGTTGCAGCGTTCCTTCTTTAATAGCAGTCCTTGTTACTATCAAGATAACTTTGAACAAAAAGATGTGTGAGCTGCTCAACAGATGAAGTATTTTATCACTATGAGACAACACGTAGCCCGACTAAGTTGACTACAAACGCAGCTAGACTACCATCTAATCTACATGGAAGTATTACGGATTTTATTAAAAAGTGAAGCAGCTATTAAGTGTCAGCACGTCACCGTTGTTGTTCAAACATCATAATAGTGTAGATACAAAGATTGAATAATGACACCATTTTTATGGCGTCTGTCCAGAGACACACGGATTTATTGTCGCAATCTTAAGGAACAGTTAGTTCCATCATCCATTAGTAACATTTTCCGGTTGCCCACTTCTAAGAGTCTATGGGTAATTCTTGTCTTTTAAACTGTCTGATTCAGGTTTGTGAGCGATTCGGCCTGCGCTTGTTTTTTCGGAGGTCCACCGTACCATTCGAACGATCACCATGTCCCTAGAATCGATTTGGCTTAGTGATAGTTGGTGGTCAGTTGCTGACTACGATTATGAAATACGAACAGTATAAGTTTGCATTCACATGGATAAATTCCGACTGAAAAATAACAGTAATAATAATAGTAGCTGATATTGTTTCAATCTGTTGTAAATGTTTGTTGGAAAATGTTGACTTACTGAAGCGTGTTGGGCATGTCTGATCATAAGTTGTTGAAATGTTGAACTGTTTGATCGTTTAGGCTCAGGTCGTAACCGGTCCCAAATTTCTAATTACCCTTTACAATTTCATCCATCCTCTGTTTATTTTCCGTGGTTACTAATGCAACGTCCAACCCTATAAATGTAACTGCTTTTCGACCGACTGTTCCCCTTCGGTTTACCTACCACAATTGTAAACGGTGGGATCGAAGTCCTAGTCAGCATAACTCTTCAGATTGATGTAATGCACAAGCCTGACCACACCACGTCAAAGGTAGCAATAAAAGACAGTACACGTAGAAGGATTGCGACACGACTGACAACCACTTGAGTAACAGGAGGAAACAATAGTAAACATTAAGAGCCTATACAAACAAGTTGGCAAGAATGAGACAGGTTCCATAGCTGAAAAGCAATATCGGTCACTCACATAAATAACAAGTTTTAATGCTACCAGAAAACTGGAAACTTCTATGAGATCAAAGACATTAAATATTTGAAAATGAAGCAAGATGTATTTCTAATACCCTCGCCGGCACTTCGCCATCGCAGAATTGCAGGCACACAAGATCGTACGGTCCGTGATCTGGAACAAAATCCATTCCAAGATCTGTGGAGTCATCAAATACCCATTACAGAATGTTATTTAGCTGATAGTCGGAAACAAAGACAAAGATTGAACATTACACTGTTTACAATGTATGTCATCTTGAAAAGGTAGGAATAACTTAACGAAACCACGACTATGCTATTCTTAGCTGCCTCAAAAAGAGAAACATAGCTGCTGGAGAAGATGACAAGGTAGATCAGAAGGACTATAACTAGAACGTACTCAATCACTTCGGCATCTTCAGCAAATCGAGCCTTGATTGCCTCTAAATTCCAGTCGAACTCAGCACCTTCTACTGGAGGTGTTGAAGGTGCAGGAAATGTTTGAGATGAGTCGGGAAACGACCGGAATGGGTGGGGCTTCTTACACCGCGACTCTGAAAGAAAAGAACCGAAAGATACGGAACTGCGAAACATGGGGCACAGAAAGCCAAATATTTGAAACAGACGATTGAAAGTGATTATTCGCTCACTGGACAAGGACACACAGAATTGGACAGTCGAGGGAGCTGGTCGGTTAAACATGCAAACAAGAACAATCATACCAGAGGAATAAATATAGTGCGAATAGGTCTCCCAGACAGAGAGAGTCTCGTGACCCTGACGTTGGAAGAGATGGCGATTAGATTAGTTCGAAGTAATGAAGATTGTCAATGGTTAACTGAATTATAAATGTGGTGAAACAAAGCAGTGAAAACCTTGATTTTATCCCGAATAATAGCCTGGTTGTTTGTCTATAACAATTAGGCATCGTGATGTAGAAGAACTCAGTTTAAACATAAAGATTTCATGAGTTTAATGTCGCCAGTCTGCCCCCTTTCATTCCTAACCAACGGTTTCAGTCCATGACCACATAGTAGTCGGGTGACTGCTCGAAAAGTGTTGCAACGTTGTCAATGATTACGGGGATATAGATAAACAAATAAAGGAAAACAGTATTTGACGTTTTTAGCGAACAAGATACATTGCAATGGGGACCGATGGCTTCAAAAATGGTCGTTGGAGAAACCTGACAAAATAACAGTCGCTTGAGGACAGAAGCCATTATAGAAGGACTGACTTTAATGTGCCTACGGTTGAATCTAGGGGAGAGAGAGATCGTAATCCAGTAACATACACACGAATTATTTATTTTACCATCCAGCCACAATAGACGTAAAACATCTTCCAAGCATCGATTTTTAAGAAGTTAGACTAAATGACTTAAACCAGTCCTAGATTCGAGTATTTCACCCCGATCGTCTAGATCGGGATTAGTGAAACAACCTGACAGGATTCCGCATCACAAAGGGTGCCAGAGAACGCTATCCATACAGGGTATTATACATCGAGCAAAACTAATGACTATATGATACCAGGAGACACGAAGACCAGAAATTCTTTACTGCGTAAAGTTGACTAGTGCGACTGGATTATCTACGCAACTGGTTAGAAACCTTATCTAACAAACCAGCGTATCGTATCGCAGTCAATAGCAAACTCGTTCCCAAACGATCGCGACCTCTTAGATGAGCTTATTCTATCCATTACAACGATTGACATTTTGGGCATTGACAACAGCCACTTGCATACAGATCGTAGGACGTTTGCGTATTAAGTCACCGTCCACATTACTGCTTTCATTTTTAAAACGGAGGAAAGATTGTTATTTCTTGCAACATATGCCACATATAATATAGCAGCGAAACACGGGAATACGTATGAAAGCGACAAACTAAGTGTACATACATATTAGTTCATTATTAGTCCGGTCCATGACAGACGAGGATTCAATGCCCATATGTTCCATGCACATGGGGTCTGGTTTACTGCATACGACTGGCAGACCTTCGAATAATTTCAGGTTGACCGGATAGTTGATAGCGACGCATTAACACTTGGAATGTACTTATCCGATCGATAAACGAGATCGACTTGTGCTGTCTAGCGGGAGCATGTCAGACCAAAAGCCTACATTAAGACACCCGACCGTTTTAAGGACGTGTTTCTGCATTCTGAAAGGTAGATATCGATCAGTTCTGTTGAAACGTGTTAAGTTTTAGATCACGTGTTAACGTAAAGACACAAATGAAGTCGACTGTTCCTCACAATCACACGGTTGTGAAGAGCGAAACTGCGTTAATAAGGCACGTAACTATCCGTGTTATATTCACCTTCATCACGATGTCACACATTTCGGAAATGCTCTTCAGACCAAATTTTGAAATCAGCGCACAACGGCTGCACAATATGCACCAACCATTTGGTCAATTTGTGATAAGGCGAGTTTGCCATCACGAGGATTGATCTAGCGAGGCGTACGATTTGTACATCCTTAGTAAACCATGTAACATTGGGGTTACACTTCGAGTAGGGTCCGTAGGTCTCGCAGTTATGTACCCATTTCAAATCTGCTTCTCTACTAAGGAAATGTTGTAAAATGCGTTAATTAGTAGAAATTTTATGTCGTCTTCCTCACTGTATGCACACAATGATGTTCAACCCATCACAACGAGCCTAGAACCTTCAGCTGGATTTGACATGACTATATATACTTCCAATTGGCAAACCCCCTAACAGTTTGATACAGTTGGTTTCAGAGTAGACAGCTTTTTTGAAGAAGCAAATTCAGAAAATTATGTGGTTTAAATCAGTTGCAATAATCTTATGATGTGAGGGATCGGTCTAACGATTGATCACATGGGTTTTAAATGTGTTTGCAAATTGAAAGCGTTAATAACCATGTCGGGGTATTCGATTGGAAGTTCAATATAAAGTATTTCTAATTGGGTAACTAACCGAACACACTTTGCCAACATCAGTGAAATGGACTGAACAAGCGCACCAGCATTCCATGCCAGATCGTGGACAGTAAACATAGAATTGAATTTTCATATAGCTGTGATCAATCTGATTTATATCTTAAACCTTTTTAGGGATAATAAAGTGCCTCCCTCTATTCAATCGAAGACGTCTTCATGAATCATGCATTGATTTCGGTCGTAATAAACTGACAAAATCCACAGATTTCCATCGCTATACAAGCAAACATACACGAGATTCTAAGACAACACACTAAAACAGATTGTGACACTCTACCAATCCTCAAAAATACGTTCTCTATATTTCATTCAGAGCTCAGTCTTGTATTTAACTAGAAAGATTCTCCTTTAAACTTGGACTACTAACATCTTGTACGAAACTATGTGACAGATTGAAAGTGCTACCCAGCACATCTGACAGTAACTATAACATATTTAAAGTTTCGGATGCACCCATTCAGCAGAAGTGCGTAGTTGGAGACAAACGCTACAAAAACACTCAGGAACGAGATAATTGGATGAACACAGTCGTCTCAAAGTCAACTAAGGATACTACACTTATTATGACAGATAAACAACTGGGAGAAAAAAACGGAAATTTCGTCTCTCGGTAACAGAATACTCGTGGCCAATCAACCGTTGCTAGAGAAACAAACTTGCTGTGAGTTGGAAGACTTAATTCAGCATGGATACTCGGCTGAGAGAGAGCATCGCATTATAAAACCTATTGGAGGTGTGACTCCAAGACTATATGGCTTACCAAAGATGGACAAATTGTACACATCGTTAAGACCAATTCGCGGTAGGCTCATCTTATCACAAAGTGACCAAATTTTTTGTGCGTGTCCCACAGTCAGCATGTGCGCTGATTCCGAAATGTGTGACATTGTAGCGAAAGTGGAATAAACTTTGTTTCCAAAATGAAGGAAGTAAACAAATGGACATTTCGGAATTCTGGCCGAGTTGGCGACGTTCACGACTGAACTCAGTCTCATACACATACAGGCTACAGGGTTTTTCGGAATACCGAGTATATGTGGTTGACAAATTCACAGAAGATAGAGATGAGAGAAAAAATCATATGGATTTGCCGAGTTTATCTTTCACAGCCATCTGAAAACGGAAAAATGTCACTCGCTTTCTTTGATATCAGTGTTAAACGACAAGAAAAGGTATTGCGCGTCGGTCAGTCAGCAGACTGCGGTGGATGGACAACATCAGAGTGCCTAAACGATCTAACATGAGCGTGTTTTGATTTGATGTCCACCTTTTGGAAAGCGAGCTCTACTAGACATAGAAGTGAAGGTTGTTCGTGATGTTTTGATCTCCCATGACTGGCTAGTGGAGTTTACTGAATGCCCTAGCAGACAGAAAATATCAAGCCCATAAAAAAATGTCTGTTTCACAGAGACCAATGTAAATAGAGCTGTCTTATACAGAAGACAGTAACACTTGTAACCTCGTTGCACTCGGTCGGTCGCACGAGGTCAGTAGCACTCTCCCAGATTAAGACGTCTGCACGACAACCGACCACAGTAAGTTACGTGTATCAGTTCATTTGAGAGTGCAATAACATTCAGATCGGCAGAACTAACCTTGGAATGAAGGAACATCTCCAATTGCATTTTACGTTCCATGCGTGGTGTAACTCAGCGTGAACCTGCTAGACAGCGCAAGCTGGCCTTCTTGCTCGCAATGCACATGTTGAAAATCGGCTCGACAAGCACTTAATACATCATCACAAACCCGCCAGATTGAAGTGACACGAGACGCTGCTGCTCGCGGGCAATAATCTAGTTACCTATGTGTGGAAGCCATTAACCTCAAACTTCCGTCTGTAATGATTCTGACGAATGACAGATTAGCACTATTACATTACAGAATTAGCAGTAAGGCATCAATACCAGTCGCTTATATATTGTTATCAACGTCAGCAGGATCTTTGTTCAAGTCATGGCGGAACACAGGCCGAGCCAAACTATATCGTTTAAGACCGAGCACGTTTCAGTGGCAAGAATACAAAACCTGACACTTAGTGTTGGAAATGAGACAACGGTATGGATGACCAATAAACGTCAGTCATATTGTGTCCACCAGTACACACAACAATCGTGATGAGATTCACCAGTTATGGCGAAAGTAAAGTTTCTAGTATATGAAACACACTGTGTGGCCAAGCAAAGCAAAACAAGAAGCGAACGTCCATATGGTCTATCGTATATTTCTAAATTGATGATGTTATCAAGAGGTCATCTGGGAGCGGTCTCAGTGGCTCGAATACTACCGTTGTTTGGCTGAGCTGTCTGCAAAGTAATTGCGGGGTAGTGAAAGCTGCGAAGAGGTGTTGTTTTGTTGATTACATCTTTTTTCTTCCTCTCACGGTTCGATTAGTTATTACAAAGCTGTAAGCCTCTTAAAGTCAGACGTTTGAGTCCAGATATATATTTTTTTAGTAATCAGGTCCTATTTTTTCAATCTGTCGTCTCCTGACTAGGGCTTGCTTCTCTCATCATGGTTGCATGGCATAGAAATAGCTACTGATGCAGGATTGTCTATGATGACAGGGGGCAAGGCCGACAAACGAAGTACCCCAAGTGAGTCGTGGAGCAGACAAACCTTAAAATCATTCAAATAAACGGCTTATTTCAACGGTCTTCGGAATAATCAGCTATTTGACTATGAACGGAGGAGAAGGACATCCACATGTTTATGAAAATGAGGCGTGCTACAACTGAGTACGTCATATTAACGGCGGCAAGGCAGATAATCACGTTGGAGTGTCGCATTTCACGTGACATGGAATCAATGTGGAACCAATCGGAGAATATTGACGTTTTGGCGTTCAGAAACGCGCAACAGAGAGCACGTGATGTGCAATCGAAACTGAGTAAGTAGCATTACGTGAAAAACCGCAGACTGCAAAAGAACAAGCAAGAACACCTTACTGGAAACAGACTATAGATACGAATAGTCAATATAACACGGGTACCAGACTACCAGTTACTATCTGGCTTTTGAAACAGACGTGAATATACAGGTTACCTCGGTTCTAGTTAACGATTGGATTAAAGTTTTCAAGTTGTCATCAGAAGGTGCATTTATCGGGTTACACGTGGACTGGATAGAACAAAGTAGCTTAAATCAAAAAAATGAGCAGTCGACGGTCATGAGGTTCAAACCTACAACCATATGATTTATGATCAGCGTCACTATTAATGAGATATCAAGGGCACCTCCGGGACAGTCACTACCACCATCATTATCGACATAGGGTGATAGATACTGGCATTCGATTGTCAAATTACCACGGTAAAAAACTGTTTCCGCTCAGAGTTGAGAGAGAGAGGTGGACGATATTCAATTAATAAATATCATGTAACTAAACTTCAACAATCGACATCGAAGTGTCTACACCTTGAAAACAAACAAATCTATGTGTTATCCGGTGCGTTCGATCAAACACAGATGTTGAGGATCAAACACCTTAGGGCGGTTTACGCCTCCCAGACTAAGTTGTCACGTTTCACAGCTAACCAGTAACACTACCAGCATGACCATCATATAAATGCACCCCTTAGACTTCAGAGACAATCTGTATGAACGAAAGCTACGTCAGTCCTAGATAAAACTAGTCTCTAATTACAATACCATTGTCACTGTTGATGCAGCATCCCTGACACACGGCAAACTGCGCTAGTTTTTTTTCAAACAGAAATCGTATTCCGAATATCAAACAACCCTAATGGATTCAATTATCTTGTGTACAATGGTCGAAAGATCTAGTGAAAGGTACAGAGTTGGTGTTATGAGATCCGAAAGCTATCGCCGTCAGAATTGCAAACGATTTGAAATCTACGAATGCTGTCACTAGCTGGCGCGCAATAACGGCTTGAAATTAAAGGAACCAGGAGATATCAAAATCAAGAAGTAGGCTCCTAAACCGACAGATCTCGATCCATGATGCTGACGAGGGGATGACAACAAGACGTCCAAACGAAGCGAGAAGTAGTCACATGACAAGCAAATGCGGGCGAAGTCAACCCTGCCTAAGACATACTGGTTAAAACAGTCAACTTTAATATCAACTTCAATTCACACTATGATGAAAGTCACAGAAAGAGGGCACAGTATAGCAAACAACACAGACAAACGCATCGACACGAACGGACGAATGCAGGTGATAGGTAAGCTGATGTTCGGCTTTATAACACAAAACGTTTGACGTCATGTGATATGTAGCCGAACGACATCCAGACATGAACAACCAGACTTCGAAATATGCGAACAGTAGAGAGCGTCGTTACCGCTGAGCTGTGTGACGCTCAAGGACAAAGGTGGTTTGTGACTGAACACGAATAAGAGGCCAGGATATTGCTTCCTAAACAAGGATAGAGAGCAGGAAATCGAGGTCATGAATGGCGGAATAGTGAGGTCACCAGACGCTTCTGTAAAGAAGCATATTTTCATAAACTGGTTAAAGTACATTCAATAAACAGGAGGGAACCCTGAGTGGTGATCAGCCAACGATCCCGTTGAACAACCCGAATGACCTTAGCAAAGGAATTCTTATACTTTTATCTGAAGTAGAACACAGGTGGCGCTAATTCACTCCAAATTGTATAGTTTGTGATGTATTCAGGTTTAGCTCTTGTCGGAGCTCGTCGGCAGTGCACATTCTTACTGTGACAAGGAGATGATGTTAGGTATACTTTCTTATAGGACAACCACGCTGACCACTTCGCCAATAGGTACAACTGAACTATCTTATGTAAACTCACAGCCACGTTTTTAGGTGGTTAGCTCTCAGGTTGTCCAATTACCTAGATAGAAGACGCAACAATTGTCCTGTCATATGTACATTTGATGATCCCGGAATCAGGATGCCTCAGTCAAGTTAGTCACAAAATTGATTATGCTTGCTACATTGAGTACTGGTAAGTGGTGAGAAATCTGGTTCATACAAATTGAACACCAAGCATACTTGGCTGGAGGTTGAACTCCGGTTGCGGAATGAATATGTGCCGCTGCTGAGCTCTAAAAGAGTGAAACTCAGATATGATGTCTTTTTGAAAAGGGTTAGATGGAAAGTCAACTGGAATATAAAAGCTGTGATCAAAGCCGAATGATACTCAAACTTTTTATCATTCAAAATTCCAACTATTCAATGGCTTGCAATAATCTGTCAATGATGTTGCTCTGGAAAATGATCACGCCAAAATAGTCAGACAGAGTTTGACATTTTTCAGCGTCTACACCACAAGCCTTGTATGCAATATGTGTCATATACGTGGGCCAGTTCCTAAAAACTGGACACAATTGGAGCAGCTGAAGTAATTGAGAATCGAATTATATGAGAAACAATATCACACCCGTAGGGAATGCAGCTGTTTTCAGAGCTCAATGTGAATCGTAACAATGAAAAACAGTCAAACGACAGAAGTGGGTGAAAGAGAAATTACGAGAGCAGAAGCAGCTTCAGTCATGAAGGTTTAAGGAAAACAGCTAAGTATGAGAGCAGATACACGACGCGGTGCACAAAATTACTTACTGATTTCATCCAGAATCACACCGTCTTCCACAGAAATATGCACGTACCAGTTGACGACTGGATCGTAAGCTGCCAGCTTTCTGAAAACAATTTAAAAAAAAGCACACTGACAGCGGTTGGTGTTAAACCGAATCGAAAGCTGAAGAGTAGATAAATAACTCCACCATCTATGTGTGACTTGCGTGCGTAGATTGTTGTACACATGTTTGAAGTTAGCCAAACATGCATGTGCAACCAAAATGTGTGAACTGTCACTTCAGACTGAACATTATATGAGCTAAGTCTTCTCATTGGCTTATGTATAAAAGTATCCTCCTCAGGTCGGTGACCTACTGGAGCTTGGTCAAGAAGACCATACCAAACACTGTCAAGTCACGTAATTCTAACTGAAAGACAGAAGCGATCAGAACTTCTCAACCATTTAGTACTGAAAGAAAGCATTAAACTGTAATTCCGTAACTGCTTACAGTTGAGAAAAGTTTTCATCTAGCGCACTAGACCCATTTTCGTTTCGACGGCGCTGTTTCCCTTGAGCCTTGAAATGTTTCGTGTTTCAATGAATTAGAACGACTAAACCATGATTAGGAATGTTCATGAACATTCGAGAATTTAACATTGTCGTCATATTAAGAAATGGGTTATTACGCCGAAACTGGAAATATGTGGTTCTCCGGTCACATCAGACGACTGATCCATAACATCCGAGAATTAGATCAATGAAGTAAGATAAGTGAGAAGGTGAATACAGTTAACAACACACGACAGAAGTGTTATGGAAAAAATGCATGCAACGAAAACGTGTTATCCAGATTACAGTCGAATAACTTCCTAATAATAATCAAACATGCTTGAGTTTTACACAAAGTAAGTCATTCAGAACAGGAGAATAATGCTGTAGAACAGAACTCAAATCTGCGTAATTGACTGTGCATGTGTAACAAAAACGTGATTGGATGTTCCTGTGACAAGTACCGACAAAAGAATTATACCACTGCCTACCCAATTTTGCTGTCAAATTAGAGCAAAAGCATTAACTATTGCGTAGACCAACACCGGAAGTATGATTGTTCCAGAACAGGTCACATTTGTATACATAAGCAATGCACTGTACGCTGGAACATTGTTTATCATTGTGCAATACGTCAGGCCACACACACTAAACGATCTAACCAAGACCCAGCCGGTGACATTTTAAACGGGTTCTGTACACATGAAACTGAAACATGAATTTGTAAATCATTACATCGATGTGTATATCGGAAATCATACGCCGCAGTGCTGATTGTCGCAGAGTGAGGCACTAAGTCTCGTGCTAGATAGATTTCTAGGCTGTCAGGTTTACCTACGAGAAAATAAGATCGAGCAAAATGGCAAAAACCGAATGCGAGACGAAAAATCCGAAAAAAAGATGTGTCTTCTTTAGAGGCACTTTCTGAGATCACAGGATGTTAGAAACAACTAAGCATAGTCAGACACCTATTGCTGTCTAAATATGTTTTTGGGACAATTTCTTATACAAAACACAATACGGTAGCATACCGTATGCTGTGTGTGCATGTACGGCCAGTGGCAGCATTAGCTGCATACATCGGCACTGGCCGGCTGGAAACTAAGGTCCCATTTACACACCTCCTTCGGTTATTGGAAAAAGTTAAGGAAATGGAGATCGCTTTTACCTCAGGGAACAGCGGCAAACTTTTTAAGCTGATCCGTGCCACTGGTCTCAAGCGACCGTCTGTCAGTGAAACTATCAGCGAGGCAGATGGCACACTAATTTATAATAAGTCCAGAAGGTTGGAATGCTGGGCGGAACACTTTGAGGGTCAAATTACCTGGCCTCCTGCTTCTACCGTGCTGCCACCACAAACTTGTGATGTGGCGCCCTGGTCGGTAGATTTAGAACCACCCACTGAGACTGAGGTTCGCAATTGCATCTTCGCTCTCAATCGTAATAAGGCTGCCGGTTCAGATGATCTCGTGCCGGCACTTTTTAAAGAAGGTGGAGAGGTGTTAGTCGAGGCCTTGACTTGGCTGTTTCAACTTGCGTGATCGACGGAGACCATCCCTGAGTGCTGGGGTCACGCGATAATAGTTCCTATATTCAAAAAGGGTATCAGGAACTC
Source organism: Paragonimus skrjabini miyazakii (assembly GCA_014338405.1). NCBI lineage: Eukaryota > Metazoa > Platyhelminthes > Trematoda > Plagiorchiida > Troglotrematidae > Paragonimus > Paragonimus skrjabini miyazakii. The sequence goes on from JTDE01020932.1 coordinate 39,407, forward strand.
TTGTGAAGACCATAGGGGAATTAGTTTGACCCCAGTCATTTCTAGGGTTCTGGCCTCCATTATACTTCGTCGACTCACTGCAGTTCGGGAGTTAAACATTAGAGGAGAACAGGAAGGTTTTCGTCCTGTTCGGGGACGTATAGGTCACATTTTTACCCTTCGTCAAATTTTGGAGCAGCGTCATGTATACCGCCGGCCAACAATTGCCGTATTTCTCGACTATAAGGGTGAATTCGATTCGATGGATCGATCTACACTTTTAGAGTCGATTAAACGCAGGGGTGTACCGACCAAGTATGTGAACATACTGTCGGCGCTTTACTCCCATACTTCGGCTCAGGTTAGGGTTTAAGGTGAGCTGTCTGACAGCTTCAGCACCAGAAGCGGCGTTCGTCAAGGCTGTCCCCTTTCACCACTTTTGTTTAATTTCGTCATGGACGAAATAATGGAGGACTGTTTGCGTCACTCAAATGATGCCGGTGTGGACCTCCTACCTGGTGGAAGGCTGACTGACCTTGATTATGCTGACGATAAGGTGTTTGACAACTTTCAAGCGGCACAAACAACGTTGAATGCAATTTCGCGTTCTGTTAAGTACTTCGGAATGCGCTTTGCAGCCTCGAAATGCAAAGTGCTTCTGCAAGATTGCTGTGATTACGTAGGTTTGATGTTAGATAATGAAGTCATGGAAGTTGTTGACCGGTTTGTATACCTGGGAAGCTGCATCAGCGGCGGCGGCGGAGCTGTAGAGAATGAAATAGAGGCGCGTATTTCTAAGGCTAGGGCGGTGTTTACTAATCTGAGGCACTTATGGCGACAGAAAGGTATCTCTCTGAAGCTTAAGGGTCGCGTATATCAGACGACAGTGAGGGCTGTATTACTTTACGGCAGCGAAACATGGCCGATCAGAGTAGAGGACGTGAACCGCCTCCAGGTATTCGACCACCGATGTCTGCGTTCAATCGCTCGTACCGGATGGCCCCAACGAGTAAGCAACGAGGAGGTTAGAAAGCGGGTGTTTGGCACTGATTATCAAACGAGTTCTATTATTCAGTCACTACATTTGCACAGACTCAGATGGTTAGGTCATGTACTAAGGATGCCAGCTAATCGCTTGCCACACCGAGCACTGTTTGCTGACGCTGCGGTCGACTGGCGCAAGGTGCGAGGTGGACAGATGATGACCTGGCGTAGACAAATGAAATCGTTCACGAAGGGGTTGGGCACTGTAGATCGGGTTTGTCTCCCGGGTTGGAGCCCTCACGACTCGGAGAGTCGGTAGCTTGAAACTTTAGGTGAGATGGCGGCTAACCGAGCTCAGTGGCGTGAATGTTGTCGTTGTTTGGCCGAGTTGTCTGTGAAGTGAGTGCACCTAATGATGCAGGGCAGTGAAAGCCGTGAGGAAGCTGTCTTGCTGATGACGCCTTATTTTCACTTGTAGCTCGGTTGTTTGTTTGCAAGATGTAGGCGCCTTGATGTTGTATGTTTGAATGTAGACGTAGCTATTTCTAGCGGTTAGGTCCCCTACCGTCTCCCTTTTTTCTCTCTATTCCTAAACAGGGTTTGTTTCTTCTTTTTCATGGTTGTGTGGCAGTTAAGCATCAGTGTGAACCACTGATGTATTGCTGTCTATAATGATGATGATGATGAGTGAAACCACAGATAGTGCAGCGCTATTCGTCTGTGTTATGCGCAGGCGTCCTTCGACTTCGGTTAGTGTAACAGGCCAATCCGAAACTGATGCCACCAAATCGCCAATCATGTGTGCAGACATTGACAAATCGAAATTAGATATAAGAACAGAATCGGTCTTTTAGTATAAAATGAAAAGATGTCTAACGGTAGTAACTTTGAAAGCAGATCAAGATAACCTCGTTTATGAAGTAAGTTGAGAAAGTAAGGTCTGGTATTGCAGTTTTCACGAATAACAACACAAACCTGGTTACTACACTTTTAAAAGACAGTGGCGAAGTACAAGACAAGTTTTTGATGTGGTCAATTCAATCCATTTGGACGACTGAGGGCATCCCCTTGAATTGGGATCAATCAACAAAAATTCTCAAACTCAGGAAGAGAATCAGTTCTTGTGAAAGTCAAAGAAGAATTGACTTGTTCACGCCATAGCTAGGGTCCGGTGGTCCGCTACATTCCGAAGGCTGACTACAGCACGGGAGCAGACGCCTGAAGGGACATACAAGCGTACTCGTCCTGGACAAGGGTGTGCAGATCAGAATTACACTTCTTGTCTAATTCAAAAACAGCATTATACGTATCACCGGACAACAACACTGTTTATTTTGACTACTGTGGATGCTAACCAATCGTCCTTTACACCGATCATTTTGATATTGAATGTTTGGATTTCAGTAAATAAGCTCCATTCACTTTGTTTTCTTTTTTACTTAAAACAGAGACGATGAAATGAATAAAGAAATGACCAGAGGAAAATGTGAGAAAGTATACGAACAACCAAATCGAAGGTGCGGTTTGGACGGTTCCATAAGTATATAGCTATTTTCTTACTTGATCACTTGGGCAACAGTGTTCGGACCAAACCAACTGCCAAGCGGTTTATCCACAGCCATTCCAAGCATAGCTGTAAGGAAGAGAAGAGGATGTAAGTGAAGTATATATGGTTAAACGTTCCACAACGGAGCAGTTGACGCGGTCACAGTTCAAACCGGTGATCAATGTAAATCGAAAACCTTAGGTTTGATGTGTGTTAACATGCGATAGAGTTGGTGATATGGGGAAGAAAACATCCAAACTGCCCAAGCCTACACAGAAAGAGTCATCAAGGTAACCAGGAAGCAAGCGTGCGACCGTGTGATCTGTAATGGGCAGCGTTGTGGTTGAGCGACCCTGTGAACATCTGCACGTTGGGTGGTACGGTCAGAACATATCTGATTGGTTACCATAATTGAATACTCGGGCACTAACACGGTTGAATGATTCTGCGTCTCAAATCAGATGTAATCAACATGCATCCAGATAAGAATGTCGTAATTTACGCCTGTCAGATATGGTATGAAATCACAACACGTGGCGCCTATGTGGAAATTTAATATAATCTCAATTCGCTAATTGCTATTCCTTTATTCGTTCCGATAGTAATATGTACAATGCCTCGTATTAAATGAATACGTATACAAACAGTAGGGGATGTTGGATTATTGGAATTGAACGTCACTCACAACTGATGGCAGCTGTTACATTCTCATAGGCTTTTAAGCCAGCCCCTTTCGAAAAGGGGCATTATACTCCATTTTCGCTTTTGTAAGATCTCGTCAACAGTGCATATCCTTGTCACGGCCGAGACTAGAATTCCGGTCAAGCTTTAACGTTTGTTATTCCATATATATATATATATATATATAATCAGTCAACCAATGGCTTTAAAACACTGAAATTCCTTGATCCAGCCCATCAACAACGAAAGAAGAGATTCATCGCGAAATAATGTGTAATAAGTAGGAACAGGATTCGTCATTGATAAAAAGAATGATAGTAGAACTGTACCTAAGCGGAGATTTCCAATTTTGCCAAACAAAGACAAATTTCGAAGAGAGCGTACGAATCGCCTTGGTGTCCATGCTGATGATGATGACCACCGGCCCCAAGGGGCACTCAATGTGCGCCAGATACCTTGAACGGCTGGACACCATTTTAAGGGCGTATGAACCAATTTGGCGACCAACCCCGGATAACACGAAGGCGTCGCAACAGCCTTGTCGATCTTGGACTCCTTGGCTGGACAGATCTACTACACACGACCCGACTTCTGTGGTGAATCCTCGAATTGCCATGCTGCTTCTATCGCGATCTTATACAGGGTGCGTTGGACTAAATCCGAAGGGCCTATGAATCGAAAGGTTACTAGTAACTAGTACCCAATGAAATAAAAACTCCGTGCTTCACCTCACCGCCTTGTGGGCTAGGTTTCTTTTGAACTAAACGCTCTGGGTGGAACCCCTCAAACCAACCCCCTCTTCGGCCTCGGTAGCCGAGAATTACTTTGCCCCAATAGTAATGAACCTATGGACATGTTTTTTGGAGGAGCCTCAATTATAAAAGTCTGGGCTTCGGCTGGATTCTAACCAGTAACAAAAATAGCATGCTGAGTCGCGGCAATTGCCCTACCAGCTGAGCTGCGAAGTCACGCCGGGACCCTGGAAGTTTCACATTTGGATTCAGTTGCACACCCAACTCTCTGAATCATATGAAATCAACCAAACGGTCTAGGGTATTGACAAGCCAAGGGGATACTTCAATCAGTTCATGCTCGAATCTACAAACGCCACTGTTGATGATTGAGTATAAATTTTGTCTTATGTTCTTGTCGCAACTGTTTGGCCAAACAGTCGGCAGCCAGATTTAGTCCAACATCACATTCTGCCGCACCAAACTAATCAATCTTGTTTTCTCTTCTTCTGTTAAATAATTCTTTACTTGATGACCCTGAAGTTCGTTTTCGCAAATACACACAACAGAGAATCTCTCATCTGATGCTTGTGACGGAGGTCCTAACAAGAAAAGGTGTGTCATACATCAATGATTGATAATGTTGCCTGAGAGACACAAAACCCTACTCGATCCCCGAATACCATTCAAGCTAGCCACCTTCAATGTTAGAACGTTTACTCAGACCGGCCAACAGACAGCTCTTGCATGTACTCTGAAGACCCTCGCCATCGATATCTGCTGTCTTGCTGCAACACGGCTTCAGGGTTCGAGCGCAATGCCACAACTCCAATCTCCGTCATGCAATTGTCTAAAAGTCCTGCAACCCAAGTCGGTGTTGGAATGGCTCTGAGCGCATACGGAAAGAAGGTATTGCTTGACTAGATATCCACCAACAGCCGCCTTTGCGCTGTCAGACTCGAAGGGACGGTTAGAGTACCAAAAGGAGCCCATTACAAACGCTATCTGTTTGTTGTTGCGGCATATACTCCCATTGACTGTAGTCCAGACGCAGTCAGAGATTATTTTTACCACCAACTCACTAACACTTTACACACCACGCGATATACGCACATTACAGTAATGGTTGCAGACTTGAACGCCTATGCAGGCAGGGTAAGTACTGACGTGTGTGACATAAGTGGCCCAAAATCTAACAATACTTGCTGAAAAGACAACGCCCGACGTTTATAGCAACACAGCGCTGATAACGGTCTGCTTCTGTCAAGTACTAAACATCGACGTTCTAGACGGTAAGGTACCACCTGGTGGCCTCTATCACCGAGTCACTCGTGGACATATATAAACGACATGGCCGTCAGCTAGCAGTGGCATGGATAGTTCCAAGATTACAAGTCAATCTGGGGCACTTGTGCAGATTCCGAACATGCACTTTCATGTGTCAAATCCGCTGTATGTCTTGGTGAGAGGCCACCTCTCTTCATCACACACAAACTGACTATCAAAACGAGCAGGGACACAGGCGCTTTACGCTTACCAGAATACGCTCTTCTCCATTCTAGATCCCCACACACCCGACGACATTGAAGCACACTGAGCATATGAAGCATAAAATGCATAACTGTGGTGGTATCTCCGCTCGTTCGGAAGTCAACAGCTGGATCTCCATGCGATCACTGGAACCCCTCGACGCTCGCCGGAATATGCCATCCAGCGGTGAGTACAAATCGATCAGCTAGGTCACTCGTTTACAGCTCAGGAAGCAACTACGAGAAGATCGTGAGACCTGGTGGACACAACGCGTTATCAAAATGGAACAAACTGTTGCCACTACCGGGAACTCTCGAAAGCTTAACCCACTACATCCGAACAACGAGTAGCAGGAAGTCAGGTGTGAACGAGGTAATCTGTGAAACAAATAGTGAGCCTATCCATAAGTTGTGACAACGCTTAAAACGTTTAACTGAGCACTTCCAACAACAGTTCAACTGGTCACTGGCTAACTGACTACATCTTCGGGCTCATTTTTGTGCTCATTGGTTTGTTGACGTAAATTCCTGTCGGAGAGAGAAGCCCTTCCTGATATCAAGCTTTTGGAACGCCACAAGGCAGTCGGAATAGACAAACTCTCTCCTACTCTCTTCCCAGATGGACGCCCAGTCTGAGTTAAACAGTGAGGTCGCTGTAAATGACTGGAGTTTGGCTAACATCATCTCTATTTTCAAAAAAAGACTCACGCAAAAATCACCGAAGGACTAGCCTGATTCCCAGTGTGTCAAATTTGCGCACAGTCATTGTACTTCCCAGACTAAGCGAAACGCGCGAACAACATATATACATGAGGAGAAAGCCAGATTTCGCTCTGGTCGTGGCTGTATTGATTACATCTTCACAATTCATCAAATGGTTGAACTCCGTCATTCATATGGGAGACCGATAACTGTTGCATTCTTGGACATCATAGAGATCTTCTATTCAGCTGCACTCAAAGACTGTCTATCAAGGAAGGATGTGTCTGAGAAGTATGTGAACAACTTGAGAGCAATTTACTGTCAGACCTTGGATCGGATGAGAACTGAAATGGCGGCGTATCGCCGACGTTTAGAATCTTGAGTGAGGTACGACAAGGTTTCTCCGCTTCTTCTCTCATCTAACTTTGCAGTAGACGAGATCCTACAGTGTGTCATGACAGTCTGTGAACACGATGATGTGGAACTGCTCCAAGGCACTCGACTTCGAAGTAGAGTATGTAGACAATATTGCCCTCATCTGTGAAGGTTCACACGGAGCGCAGAATGTCTTAGGTAAATTAGAAGCTTCAGTTCGTCAATTGGGTATGTTCTTTGCACCTACTAAGTGCAAGGCGCTGTTGCAGGATTGGCAAGACACCGTACCTCCTCTCACTCTTGGTGGTGGGCCGCAAGGGATAGCCGAAAAGTTCAAGCACCTTAGGAATTGTATCAGTGCTGGCAGAATGTCTGATAAGATCACAAATCGCACAGCAAAGGCTCGGGTCTCAGTGTTCTTGTGAAAGGTCGAGTGTACAGCGTCATCGTAAGGACAGTCCTATTCCACGGTTCCGAAATCTGGTCCATTCACGCGGAGCATGTTCACATAGTATCCGTCTTTAACCGTCGGTGTCTCCGAAGCATTTGCCGCGTTTTGTGGGGACACTGTGTCTGCAATGATGAGCTTAATCGACGGTTAAACTCTGTCGGCCCTTAAGCTTCCTTGTCTCGACCACATTTTACGAATGTCAACTCACCGCCTGTCACATCATGTCTTGTCTGCCGATGGTGAGTTAGGTTGGAAGCGGCAGCTTGATGGTCAGCACATGACTTGGGGTCGAGGTATGAGGGCACTGACTCCAAAGCTTGCTTTAGTTGGACGCTCCCGGCTTTCTGGTTGGAGTCCGAAGGACAAAAACACCTTCGGTTGAGGA